>JAJJWN010000135.1:0-20407 GCA_021655885.1 Fusarium abutilonis | reverse complement strand
GACCAGACCTTGCCGTCACTGCGCTCTCAAACTCTCAAGCTCTCTCATTGGCCAGCGGTGCCACCTGCCGTGCGAAAAAAAAACCTCGCTGCTGTTAGGGCTTGCCAAATTCGTTGCCCCGCGCCCACCGCACTGCTTTTACCCCCCCCCTCCCCCTCCACCCCTCTTGCGCGCCTTTTTAAATCTCCTTCTCCCACCACTTCCTTTGAATTTTTTCTCCTCTTCCCTCCTCGTCTCGCATACCCGGTTCAAGCATCCGATCTGCGAATCTTGTACGTGCTTCTCCTCAAGGCCTTGAAGAACATCATCATCATCATCATCATCAATAGGAACTCTTTGCTTTACGGCGAGATTCTCTTGTGATCATCTCTTCATCATCGCCTTTCTTCGCCTCGCTGCTTCAGCTGCTAACCTGTCTTCTACAGCACGTTCATCAGAAACTACATCACACAAACCATCCAACACCGTCAAAATGGGTAAGGAGGAGAAGACTCACCTTAACGTCGTCGTCATCGGCCACGTCGACTCTGGCAAGTCGACCACTGTGAGTACTACCCTCGACGATGTGCATGTCTGCACTCGTCAAACCCGCTCCAGATGTCTGGCGGGGTATTCATCAATCACATCATGCTGACAACTTTATACAGACCGGTCACTTGATCTACCAGTGCGGTGGTATCGACAAGCGAACCATCGAGAAGTTCGAGAAGGTTGGTTATTTCCCTTCGATCGCGCCCATTTGTTCATCGAATCGTTCCCTTCACGACTCGCAACGCGCCGTTACCCCGCTCGAGCACAAAATTTTTGCGGTGCGACCGTAATTTTTTTTTGGTGGGGTATTTTTACCCCGCCACTCGAGCTTGGCTGCGAAATGCCCTGTTCTCTGCACACACAATCACTTGGGCTCTTATCATGTGAAACACTTGCTAACCACTTCGACAATAGGAAGCCGCCGAGCTCGGTAAGGGTTCCTTCAAGTACGCCTGGGTCCTTGACAAGCTCAAGGCCGAGCGTGAGCGTGGTATCACCATCGACATTGCTCTCTGGAAGTTCGAGACTCCCCGCTACTATGTCACCGTCATTGGTATGTCATCGCCTTCACCTCACCGCACATGATTGTTCTAACAATGTATTCAGACGCTCCCGGTCACCGTGATTTCATCAAGAACATGATCACTGGTACTTCCCAGGCCGATTGCGCTATTCTCATCATTGCCGCCGGTACTGGTGAGTTCGAGGCTGGTATCTCCAAGGATGGCCAGACCCGTGAGCACGCTCTTCTTGCCTACACCCTTGGTGTCAAGAACCTCATCGTCGCCATCAACAAGATGGACACCACCAAGTGGTCTGAGTCCCGTTACCAGGAGATTATCAAGGAGACCTCTTCTTTCATCAAGAAGGTCGGCTACAACCCCAAGGCTGTCGCTTTCGTCCCCATCTCCGGTTTCAACGGTGACAACATGCTGTCCCCCTCCACCAACTGCCCCTGGTACAAGGGTTGGGAGCGTGAGATCAAGTCCGGCAAGCTCAGTGGCAAGACCCTCCTTGAGGCCATTGACTCCATCGAGCCTCCCAAGCGACCTCTCGACAAGCCCCTCCGTCTTCCCCTCCAGGACGTCTACAAGATCGGTGGTATTGGAACGGTTCCCGTCGGCCGTATCGAGACTGGTGTCATCAAGCCCGGTATGGTCGTTACCTTCGCTCCTTCCAACGTCACCACTGAAGTCAAGTCCGTCGAGATGCACCACGAGCAGCTCACTGAGGGTCAACCCGGTGACAACGTTGGCTTCAACGTGAAGAACGTTTCCGTCAAGGACATCCGACGTGGTAACGTCGCTGGTGACTCCAAGAACGACCCCCCCTCCGGTGCTGCCTCTTTCACCGCCCAGGTCATTGTCCTCAACCACCCTGGTCAGGTCGGTGCTGGTTACGCTCCCGTTCTGGACTGCCACACTGCCCACATTGCCTGCAAGTTCGCTGAGATCCAGGAGAAGATCGATCGCCGAACTGGTAAGGCTACTGAATCCGCCCCCAAATTCATCAAGTCCGGTGACTCTGCCATCGTCAAGATGGTTCCCTCCAAGCCTATGTGTGTTGAGGCTTTCACCGACTACCCCCCTCTGGGTCGTTTCGCCGTCCGTGACATGCGACAGACCGTCGCCGTCGGTGTCATCAAGGCCGTTGAGAAGGCTGCTGCTGGTTCCGGCAAGGTCACCAAGTCCGCTGCCAAGGCTGCCAAGAAATAAGCAGTTGATTCCTGAACTGACAACCTTTCGCGAGATCTTACGACTTTAATCGCGCGCCCTAGGGCTGATGTACTCGCTTCTACGACGAAATGATCATGTTGGCATGAGCACTCGGCTTTTGTCTTGGGGCACATATTGAGAGGCAGGAAAAAGGCCAATGATCTCAGGTTGTGCGAATGAAAAAAAGAATAGAGAGTCAAGAAGTGATTCGTGCAGTTACCATTGTTCCTTGTGCTTGTGATGTGATGTGATGTGTGTGTGTCTAAGCAAATGAAGCTGTCGAGATGTGTTTTGCTGTTCTCCCGTGGTCCGTGTTGAGCCCTGCACCCTACTTGTTATTTTCAGCCTTGCCAGCGTACATCTGCCTTTGTCAACCCCTCCCCTTCACGATCTACCCATTACGATGTGGATTCAAGTATAGTAGTTCATGTACATGTGTCAATCTAATCATTTAATTGTCTAATCATGTCTCAATTAATGCGTGATATCTGTTGCACAGGTTGGTCTAATGATGTTACATATAATACACGTGTTCGTCTAGTATACACTACTTTCTTCTCCTATACCGTGCAGCTTTCTGTGCTTTGGTCAGCTTCTTTTCGCTTGCGCCCTTGAGGGGCCCATCGGATTTGCGGAGGGCGAACTTTTCCGCGAAAATGTCATCAAAGCTGGCGCTCGGGGTACTGGTCTTTGGTGAAGGCGTGGATTTGTTGTTTTTCTTTGGCACGGGCGCATCGCTTTTGCGGAGGGCGAACTTTTCCGAGAAAATGTCATCAAAGCTGGCGCTTGGGGCACTAGCCTTTCGTGGAGGTGTGGATTTGTTGTTTGCCATTGGCGTGGGCAATTCGTCCCAGACTATGGTCTTGGCTTTAGAAGCTTTGACAAAGCTGGCCTTGGTGTTCTTTGCAGGTCCTTGAGTATCAGCATCGAGAGTCTCGATGTCCCGCCAACTACCAGCCATGTTGACTGGCTTTGTATTGTTGCTGTAGGCCTTTATGATTGCGTCTTGTTCAGCCAAGAGCTTATCGCCGAGAGCACGATCGGCGTCTTGCACCGTTTGTGGGCGAGTTCTTGAGCCTGCCTTTGCTAAACGTTTGTTGCCGATAGCGGGGTGGTACTCTTCTTGTTTGATCTCTTGGGCGGTGGCGGACTCTTCGAGTAATAATTTGAAATCATTCCGTTCGTCCCTCAGTTCGGCTGGCATCTCTTCCTTGGTCATGGGCTTGCTCTTGAGTATGTAATCGATGCTCTGCAGGACCTTGTCCTGCTTTTCGCCCTTGCTCAGATCTATTGAGTGGCGGCGGTGCGATATGGATCCCTCCTCAGATGGTCTCGCATGCTCGTACCTATCCCTCGGGCGATGCTGATGTGCGTATCGGTCCTCAGATGGTGCCGCTTCTTGCTCATACCTATTCCTTGAGCGATGCTGGGACCTGTACTGACCCTCAGATGGACCGGCCTCGTTCTCATACCTATTCCTAGAACTTGAACGACGTTGTGGCACGTACTCGTCCTCGAAGAAAACGTCTTCTTTTTCGTATCTCTCACGGTTTGGACGTCCATGCTTGTCAAACTTGTCCTTATCCACGATAATGTCTTCGGTGAGCTCCTCTTCAGGTAAGTTGTAACTGTAGTCTTCAAGCTGACGATCCTTGATGGCCTTGTAGCCTTCGGTCCAAGAGAAGTACTTTCCAGTGGCCACCTCGTCGACCAGATCCAGAAAACTAGCTCGCTGCTCCTTCCGGAAACCAACTTGAACTTGTCTTGGAGTGCCAGCTTGGAGAGTAATCTCCTGACGTTGACCGTGTTGGCCAGCTTCAATGCTTGAGTAGCGCAATGTGTGGCCTTGCCAGGGCATGTCGATGGTCTGGTGGATCTCAAGGCCACGGAAGTCGTAGGAAGTTTCAGTGAGTTTCCTGTACTTGCGGCTATCCCCTGTCCATACCTCTGGGACTTTAATCTTAGCTTGGCTGGGTGTTCGAAGACGGCCCTCAAGGAGGTTGAATTCCGACGTCTCAAGGAACTTCATAAGACCGGGCTGGTTAATATTTAGGCCGAGGAAGCGTTCGTGTTTGAGGTGCACATCTACACTCTCGTTGGGAAGTATCACAGGGGTGTTGTGCATGCGGACACAACAATCCGCACTTGCGTCCTCGGGAATAGAGAAGTTGGAGAGGTTGGCATCAGAGCTGATGGGCAACTGGATGCGAACCGAAGGGCGGTTAGGTACCCCCTTCTCGATAATTATTTTGCTCTCTGTGCTATCCAAAGAAGGCTCGAGGTACAGAATGATGGTCGTGGACTGGATCAATGGTTTGTCATCGTCGGGTCTGAGGGCAGAAAAGGAGGCGGGGTGGGGAATGAGAGGAACGAGGATGGGTCGACGGCGATAGAGCTTTTTGGTCGTATCGCAGGCTTCTCTGTGTAGAACATGGCCAAAGGTCGCGGTTACAACATCTTGGTGGCGAACCGGAGTCGATCTCAATTCAGGAAATTCAGTTGAAGACTTCAGGTCCAGGGGCTTCCGATCTTCTGATGACTTGCTGAGAGGCCCAACAAGTCTGTGCCATTTCTGAAGCTTGTCTCTCCAAGACATGCCTCGGTTCTGTCGATTAACCTGGACAAAATGGCCACTGACCATATCATCTTCTTCCGGGGGAATACATTCGAGGTGACCAAAGGTGAGTGGAGGGACACGACCCTTGATCAAGCGACGTACAATGTCTGCGCGGTCCTCAATCTGTGACGTCTCGCTAAATGGTTCCTCAGGTTCGGGAATCCAAGAGACCTTGAGTCTCTTTAACTTGGTCAGCATCATGGCAGATTCTATCGGGGGGTAGTGGCGTCGTACCGTTTGTTCGCCTACCCTGATTGACCTAAGTGAAGTCATGGTGAGTCGACCAAGTTCCATGAGTTCGTCTCTTTTGAATACACTCGCGGCGGACTGGGTGTGGAACTCGACGTTAATGTCGCGGGTCTGCATCGTCTGTATGGCCTGGTCAAGATTTGCGAGGATGCCAAAAGTAGTTGACTTTCTCGCAGTGATATGAATTCGATTCTTTGCGCGGTCCATTGAGATACTCTCATCTTCGCCCACCAGGAAGTCTCGTCTCAGTTCTGTGATTAGACGTCCAGTATTATTTGGGCCATCTGCAACAGTTGATTAGTATAAGTCAATCTGTTACAAATCTGATGAGAGCGTACATGTGAGTAATGGGAAGATATGAGGATCAATATAGACACTGGCTCTTCCAAGGTTGTCTACAGTCTCTTGCGCCTCAATCTTCCACTTATCAAGCACGATCCTTTGAGCATGTTTGGACTTTTCGGCACCGCCGATTCGCACTTCATTTATGGGCACCCAATCGATCTGGTCACCGACCCAGGAATAACTCACCATCTCAGGTTCATTGGTCTCCTCGTGCGGAAAATCAGAATAATAATCTCTCAGCTGTTTGAGCGTGAACCCACTGCGAAGAGTCTCGATCAGCTTATCGATTTCCGATAATCGAAGAACACGAGTGTCTGGACGCAACTCGTTGATATTGGCGTAGATTTCTTCTGCATCGGGTTCCAAGCCGTCCTTGCTGGGATGCAAGTGTTTCCAGTCAATGTCCGTAGGCGGCTTGATGGGTTGCGCCTCGATCACAGTAGGAGGTTTTCTCTTGCGACGCAATTTGTTCGGGTTGTTGATGATGATGGCATCGGCTGGGGCTCCTAACGCAGAGACACCGAGAGATTCATCATGCATGAGATCATGGCGAAATTGTCTCTTGGGAATGTCATTCTCGTCGAGTTCAGGGAGCTCAGGCAGCTCGAATAGAGAAGACGGCTTAGCGGCAGAAGCAGTATCCAGCTCAAACAAGGAGTCTGCATTGTTATCCAATTCATCCAATTGGGGTTCTTCTGGTATTTGGGTCGGCTCAGTGTCAGTTTCGGCGGAAGTGTTAGTCGTTGGGGTATCTTTGGACTCGGTTGTCGTTTCTATTGACTCGTCCTCCTTTGACTCCCCACTCGATTTCGTTTCCGAGACATTATTTCGATTCGATATAAAGGGTTCGACCCTGCTATCTCCTGGTTTCCCTTCATCGGACGTATATCGTCTTTGTTGACCAAGACCTTCACGGATTGGACTCGCTCGAAACCTTAGCACCGCACTGCGTTGCGTTATTAAACCGAATCGGCATGCTACGCAGATGCGCGGCACTCGTACCGCTCTCGAAAGCATCGAGGAAGAAAAGATTGAAGGATAAATCCTGGCAAAGAAGCAAGTTGCGACAGCAATCAAAACGGCTTAAACTTGGGATGATGCCGTTTAACTAGAAATTTTGTTCGATAAGCGATAAGCTATGAGCTAGCCGATAAACGATAAGGTTAAGTGGTTTCGACGCGTCTTTTGGCCGACTCACGCGTAGCTACTCCATATCTTTGTCTTCAATTACACCAGTTCTTTTGAGTAGCCCCAATCGAGCTGAGGATACTTTTTACATCTTTGTATTTAAATCCGATCATCCAGAACTATTCGTACCAATATGCCTACGCAAAGGCGGCGTCGTCCCGTATGTAACCAGCAGTGATTCACGGACAAAGGACACAGTTAATCTACTTTCTAGGTCGAGGACGAAGAATCAGAGGAGGATGCTCGCCCTCGTCAACGCAACCGTGCCGACTCTGAAGATAACGAGGAACAAGAAAGCGATAACGAAATGGACGGAGATCGACATCACATGCGAAGCGCCGACGAGCAGCTGGCCAAGAAACTGGTCCGCTACGCTATATCCTGCGAATACTCCAGAACTGTGATCCGACGAGATGGTATCAAGGAACGAGGTAATGGCGATCACTCCCGATTTTCAACTCAAGGCTAACAACGGCTTAGTCCTCGGAACCCAAGGGCGCTCATTTAGGCGCATCTTTGACTTGGCGCAGTCGCAACTCAGAGAGATCTGGGGTATGGAGCTGCGAGAGTTACCTGTTAGAGAGAAGATGTCACTCCACGAGAAGCGCCAAGGCAGTACTATCATTCACGACGCATGCTTTATCTACTAACAAGACATAGCTATGAAGAGCAATTCACAGCCCAAGGCTGGCTCCGGTTCCTACATTCTCTCATCGATATTACCGGAAGCCTACCGCAGCGTGGCAATCCTCGGCCCCTCCAAGACACCAAGCGCAGACGACGAAGCGACGTATGCCGCCTTTTACACCCTGGCTATATCAATGATTTGGCTCAACAGTGGAGAGCTGAGCGAGCAGAAGCTAAAGCGGTACCTCACACGATTGAACGCGGACCAGAACGTTTCGATGGATAAGACCGAGGTTATCCTTAAGAAGATGGAGAAACAAGGATACGTGATCAAGAGGGTCGATCGGCCTCCTGTAGGCCAAGATGGCGAGCATACAGTTACATGGCATGTCGGTCCGCGCGGAAGGGAAGAGGTCGGTCTGGATGGAGTGATGGGCATGGTGCGCGAAGTCTATGGCGATAGTTGGAGCGAGGATCTAGAAAAGAGGCTGCGGTCGAGCTTGAATATCAGGGAACTGCCCACGCAGAATGGCGAGGATGAGGGAGAGACCGCGACGGAAGCCTAGCCGGTTGCATAAATGAGATCAAGGGGATGGGGAGTAATGCTGGTAATATGATACCCAAACAAGCCAAAAAAAGGATTATGTTTACATGCTGGAGTTGCTCGTACGAAAGGTCGTATTGTGATGTGTCTAAATCCTCCCTTCTACAGGGGTATCGTTCCTTAACGCCGTTGCCAAACCCTCTAGCAAAACTAACATCTTTTGTGAATACCCAGAGATCGCTATATCGTACACTTTTTAATCTTCACGCGACGGCGGCGGACCACAAGGCTGTACCATTTTCTGCGCAAATCTGTTAGTTCTGGTCCCTGAAACTAGTCGCACGCAGCTGGACATACCCGGATCATCTGAGCGCGGACTTTGGCAACAGGCTCATTCTCGGCCAATGCAATGTACGAGAGAAGCGGTCTGTGACCGGCGATGGAGGAGTATGTGTCGCGCTGGATGTTGACGCGCCATTCCCAGCTGGTCGTGTCTGGGTGGCCGGTGCCGACGTACTTTGCCTGGAGGCGCTCGAGTTCTTGCTGGGTGCGGAGCTTGTCGGCCTAGGAGGGAGTTAGAGAGTGATTATTTGGGAGGTATGAGATTGCATTGGAGCATACCATTGTGTGTTATTTCGTAATTCTGATAGTAGTTGGAGGTATGGAGTACTGGGTTTGGAGTTAATGTGCCGAGATCGCGAGTATGAAAGTTGATGCGACTAATAAGATTGTTTCGGAGGCCCCGGTATATTGCATAACGGGTCGTTCCCATATCTTCGACTACTATCTACCTACCTAAGTTGGCAGATATTAACAGATGACATACTTTACAAAATCCCGAAGATTCACAATAATCTTACAATACCTTGATGTATATAATTTTTTTTCATCAATTGCTTGGATCAATGGAATGACATCGGCCGACAGCGATGAAGAAAGCGATGTAAATTTCGTGATGCTTACAGCGTACAACCTGTACAAGTTGACCCATAATGCTGCCATCCTTGGAGTGTACAAAGGAAAGATTACAAAGTGATAGACCTTTTGCTAAATGGTTGATTTTAAATCACAGCATATTACTTAAAAAGTCCATCCCTAATGATCAATCACTACTTTGAGTAAAGAGATCTTTATTGGAACAAGGTTACCCGGTGGCTCGTAGTCGCGTAAACATCGGCAGATTTGACTTAACTCGAGATCTCGAGGCCTTCACCCCTGCTTCTCAGCTCATCAAGAACAATAGACGTGCAATAAGAAACCACGAGTAACAAAGAAATCACATATTCTCACTGGAAATTTGTACACATATTGAAATATTCACTTGTATCTCTCATATTGGGCGACTACGACAACTTGCGACTCACTTCAATCTTGTGTACGTTTCCAACTTAGGTAGCCATTATCGGAAGACGACTACTAAGAGGTCTCCGAACGGATACTGACTCAGTCGACTCAAAACTCAGCATACGGTTTAGAGGGGAGATGAGTTCACACGGCAGGATTGCTCTGCCGGAGCATTGGACAGAGCTCAGCGCAGCCAGGATCCACCGACAACAATGCGCCGATGAGGTGGACGCCATAAAGAAGACATGCCTAGAAGAATGTGGAAAACAGACAGTAGTGGACTGTGAAAAGTGCTTGCCTAAAGTCCTGGACAGGATGCGTGCTCGGTACTGCGACGCCGAGGGCAAAGAGTGGTTCTCACAACGAACAGCATTCCTCAATGAGCTGGACGTTCTGTTCACCGACGTCAAAGACCACAAGAAGATTGACCTCAAGGCCATCGAGGATAGTATCGAGTCGGAAAAAGAGGCGTGGTACCGCTGGGTATTGCGCATGTACCCACGGTTCCTCTCAATGGGGGACAGCGGAGCAGATCAGGACGAGTTGAGAGCGATGCTGGACGACCCGGTTAAGAGGCGGGAGGAGCTCATCGAGAGGATGTGGGAGGGTGTTGGGAAGCCAGCCAACTGGGAAGCCGACGTCGATTCACTCACCGAGAAGATCGCGGCGGCCAAGAACAACGCAGCGGACCTGAAACAACTATACATCACATTCTTCTTCAAGGATCCAGAGACGGGCGAAGTGGTGGAGCATGCGCAAAAGTATCTGGATGAATACGAGGCGAGCGACGCGATGCCCATCGAAGAAGTCATCGACCGAATTGCACAAGATCACAAGGCGAGTCTTACCTCACAACCACAACGGGACAGCCATAAGAGTCGCTTAGATGAGCTCCGTAGAGCAAAGATGGCGTTTGAGCAAAACAGGCTGCAGAATAAGATTCGAGCCCAAGCCAACCAGACACCCGCTGTCACAGAGGATCTGTATAATCTGCCGCCATGTGCAGTGTGCGCAAAGACAGTAGAGCCGAAGAATGTTCTATCTTGCTCGCTTTGCCAGGCTCTTGCGCAGATGGGTGGTCAGAAGAAGTTAACGGTGTATTGCTCAGACGAATGCTTGCATAAGGGCCACGTGAGTTTCTATAGATGTACTAAATATGAGACGATGCTAATTTGAAACAGGATGAACATGTTGAGAATGAGCACGACTGCGAGTCCGGAGATAGATGTGTTCAATACGACGATGAGGATACGGAGATGGATGACGGGATGTCTAACACGATGGTGTGTAAAGACTGCATCGATCAGAAAGAGGCTTCTTTATACTGCTCGGCGCGATGTGCGGCAGCAAATCTTGCAAGGCACAGGCAGGAAAAGCACGGAGTCAAGACTGCTGCTGATGAGATTAAGAAGCTGGCGTTGCCGCTGTGGGAGTTGGTGGAAAAGACGTTGAAAGAGGGCAACCCGGGGTTGAAGTTTTCGCTGATTGAATGAATGAATAGATGGAGAGAGCGTGTATTGGGGTTTTGGTGTATCATCATCATCATCATCATCATCATCATCATATAAGGTAGGATGAGTTATCAGTATAGATAGATATTCGGTCTGGCGCATGGCGGTTGGGGCTGTGAATGAAAGAAAGAAAGAAAGAAACAAACATTCATTCATTGAAGCTTAGCACATTGTATGATGAATATAGTTTGTCATAATAACCATGTATTTTCATCCATCTAAACCTCATCGAGTCTACTATATATGTAGTTTGGTGTAGTTATGTTGTCGAGTTGAATTCTGGTCTATTATGTAGCTGAGTGAGATGCCAGGATTTCATTCGCCCAATTTTAAGATCCGAACCTCGTCGGCGATTGACCTTTGCTTCGGCTCCTCATTATGCCGGCGCATAAGTCATGTGAAGTTTAGTTATCATGAGAGAGGGCGCATGACATATTCTTTCTTATGCTTTGAGACTGATTTTTAACTGTGTATTTTTTCTTAATACCTCACTCACTCTACGTTGATTCACTCAGCCCCTCAGCTGTTCAACTCAATCGCGAAGCATCTCATCACAAATGGAGAGCGAATCACCCTCCCTAGAAGCCAGTCCCTCCTCTGTGCGCAAGAGAGTCTCAACAGCCTGCGAAGCATGTCGCGCAACAAAGATCAAATGTCAACCGAGTCAACAGCCTGGAGTATGTCGCAAGTAAGACAGACCTTTTTGTCAGCAAGGCGCCCCATACTAATGGCGGGCAACAAGGTGTCTAGAGTCCAAGAAGGAATGCATATCGCGAACTGGACCACGAACACGAAGACGAAGAACCAAACAGTACGGCCTCTATTACTAGACTAGATAATTACCATAGGTCTCTAATGAATCATAGCGCAATAGAAAACCATCAACCACCGCATTCACCGCCTCCAGCGCCCTCAAAGACTTTTACTATCGACTTTCAAGTTCCAACACAGTCAGATGTCGACGACAACTTTGATAACCTCCGTGACTCGCACGCTCAATTTATAGAGTCCATCTTCCCTTCAGATCCAGATACCGATCTCAGCAGCTTCGAGGACTCGCCTGCCACGGGCTTCCCTACACCGTCCTCGTCCCAAACGCACTCGATACAATCTCTCCATGCAAGACCTCAGTTCAATCTCGATTCAGCTGAGTCATTGCTTGCTTCGTTCCGAGGGATGTTGGTTCACTATCCCTGTATCGTGCTGAATCCCGAAGAGACGGTTGCGAGTCTTGCTGCTACAAGACCGTTTGTTCTATTGGCAATTCTGGCTGCTGCATCTGGATCGAGAACTCTGCAGGGGCACACTCTGTACGATGAAGAATTTCGAAAGGTGCTGGGTCTCAAGTTTGTGGCTGGTGGTGAGAGGAGTATGGAGCTTCTCCAGGGTGTTCTCATCTATTGCGCTTGGTAAACGAGCATTCTCATAGCATATCTGATGTTGGTCATTTGTTAATCATATTCATAGGTATCCTTTTCACCTCAGACCCAAGAACAGACAAGCCTTCCAGTACTTTCGCATGGCTGGCGACCTCGCCACTGATCTCGACCTCGATCAAGAAGCGCCTGAACTTAATAGTTTAATACCCGGAGAGATGAGCAGCTCACAGCTTGATCGGCTGCGGACATATCTGTCTTACCATTACGCTATGTCAAAGTATGTCCTCATCGAATTGCATCGGTGCGGAAGTGAAGCCTTTACTCACAAATCTGGCAGCTTCATGTTCTCATGGAAACAGATGAATTGCCTGATCCCATCCTGGACGTCTTGGACTGCCACCTGCTCCGAGCTCCTTCAACGCCATGCGGAAGTGGATGGTGATATCGCCCTGAGCTATCTTGTCCGACTGGCCAACATGACAAACACAGCGAATACCTCAATACGTGATAATGATCCTGAGGCGGGTCAGCAGGCTCAGCTCCTGTTGATGGGGTTGGAAGCTCAGCATAAGGAGTTGAGACAGTCGATGCTGCCGCATCTTGCTCGTTCATGTAGGCACTCTCCTCTTTACATGTAATTGTATTGCTAACTTTTATAGCACCCGTAAAACTCGCTGATCTTTTCTTTGACGTATTTCTTCAAGGAGGTGCCGTTTTCTATCTCACACGTATTAATGTAAAACGACCGCGCTTCGTCCACCCTTCTTCCACCCGTCTTATCCGCTGCGTCAACAATATGCGCACACTCTTCGATCATCTCCTGAACCTCGATAAATTTACCTATTTCACCAGCGTCGACTGGACTAAGTTTATCCTCTCTGTCGTCCTCGCCGTGCGACTCTCGTTTCCCATCACTGACGTGACGGACTGGGACGATGCCTGGGCGCGTTCACAACTACGTTTTAGCGAATTCCTCGATAAAATGTGCGATTCTTCAGATGATCTAACACCAGCCAGCAAACGTGTAGATGTTCTCTCCGCAAGTCGTGTTATTCTGCGTGTTGTAAGAGCAAAGTATGACCGGCGCATTGCCATGCTCACAGCGGCGACATTCACGACTAGAGGCGTGGGACATCAGGGGTGTCCCATGTTTGAGAGGAGTATGGAACCGTACATATCAGCGTGGGATAATGGCTTTGATATGAGTTCTGTGATGCCTATGCAGGATCTGGAGGGGCAGCAACCTGTGTATCATGACTTGTGGGCGACCATGACCATGGGCTGGGCGACTGATGGGACGCTGGAATATTGAAGGGGCTGGGTAGAGTAGTGATGAGCCCCAACTTTGTACATACATTTGAAGCACCTCATCGTAGCAATAGTTGGCGTCAGGCTTGAAGCTAATATCAGAACTCGAATCTGATATCTAATGATATAACATGTGATAAAGCCACAGTCTTTGAAAGTTACCTACTGAGCTGAGAGGCTTGCTGGATCAGATACACAACCATAACCGTACATACCACACACACACACACACACACACACACACACACACACACACACACACACAGCATCACTAAAGTCGTCATACACGCAGAAGTCTTTAACATATATATCTGCTACACAATATTACACATCAAACAACCAACAACGGAGCAGTAGTCTAATTAAACAACATGTATAAACCCACCACTTGGACTCTCACTTGATCCTCTTCCCCATAGGTAGCTCAACACCCAATGGGCCTCAAACCACACAATCAAGAAGAAAGACACTTGTCCGAATGCACTCGTCTCAACGTAGAAGTCCCTCACTTTATCTCACCCCCTGCAATAACAAGGCCACGACCATGAATCACCCCTCACCCCCTTGCTCTAATGTCGGCTATTCCCACATGACAAGCCCAACCGTCACACAGCATCAAATTAAAACCCCTGGCCCCTTCTTTTTTCTTTCCCACCTCCGTTTCCGCCAGTCCGTCAAGGGCTCGGCCCGCGAAGCTGGGTTGATTATAGAGTGTAACCCCCCGAAGCTCATACCGGTAAGCCTACCAGGAAGCTCACCGGTTACTGAGGGTTACACAAGCAAGCGCGCGCGAGCTACAGCGCATACTATACACGCGTCCCTCCCTCTCTACTTAAACTTGCATCGAACAAGCAAGAGGTGTCATGTTACCCTGTCAGCACTTAACCGACTCAAGTGCCAGAGCTTTTGGGGAAATAGCAGGGGTTGATGGGAGATGGATAAGCCTCACCGGTTTGATGCTGGTCAACGTTCACATGATCAACTCTTAGGGCTCTTGTGCATAAACTATTTACATTTTTGTCTCCAAGGATATCGTCGGCTTGGATGTATCATGTTTAAGGTGGTATCTACGACATGGCGCTGACTCGGCAGGTTAGAAACTGCAAGTCAACCGCTAACAGCAGAAGATACACATCATGAGACGAGTCGAGTCCAAAACCAGACAATCATGCATATCTTTGTACTCTATCAGTTGATAACCTGACGCTGTAGACGCTACAGGCTAGGGATACCAAAAATGCCAAGTGTGTAGATGCGCTCGCCCTCCTTCATGAAGAAGTGGGCGTAGTTTAAACTATGACCCAGAATGCATATCCCATCCAGCGCAAGCCACTTGAACAATGCAGAGTGAAAAAAAAAACAAAAACAAAACAAAACCAAGAGTAACGCCCAAATGCCCTTTACCTTTCCACGCCACTCATTGTGGTCGTGTTGAAGCAGAACAATAGGATATATCGCTTCTTTCCCAATTCCCTTCCGTCGCATGATCCAACCCAGCCTGAACCAACCCAACCCGACCCAGCCCGTTACCTTTAAAATGCGACATGGCAACAGCGTGAATGAGAACCCATCTTTGACCTCGTACAACACCTGTAAGACAAGGGCCTTATAGCCCCGTCAATACATAGCCAAGCTTCATGTAATCTTGAACAAGAGAAAATAACCATCAAACGCCGGGTTCAGTCTTGATGGACACAGTAAGCAAATCCATCCATCGTGCAGGTTTGCCTGTGGTTTATTCGAATGGCCTGATCATGTCTTGATATGCGTGTGTGTGATGAATTCTTGTTCTCGTGTAGCCGTCGGTTTCCATGCTCCAGCCTTTCTGAATGTAAATGTGACGCGGGATGACCGCTCCGGTTTCTTCCATACTCCAGCAATCCCAGACCTTCCAATGTTTCCCCAGAAACTCCCTGCGTTGAGGCGAACCAAACCAGATGAATTCAAAACCGATGCTTCTTCAAAAACCCAATCTTTCATGCAAAACATTGTGTTGTTGTGTTGGGTTCCCCTCCTGAAATTTCTCCGCAGGCGTCCCCTTTTCGCAGTATTTTAATTTGCTTATTTTTTCTTCTTCTTTTTCTGCTTTTGTTTTCTCCTGTCTTCGTAAAATGCCAAGTCATAAATTAGTGATGAATTGTTGCGGTACTGGTACACGGATATGGTCTGGCCAAGTTCGGGGTGTTGTAATGACTGGAACTCCAAAACCTGAACGGTTTTAGTCTCAATCATGAGACATTTGCCGGCTCTTCAGATTGTAAACATCGAGCCAAGACTGTGGTCCTTCCAAGTACCGATGTTGAATCAAATGCGCCAGAAAGATGATAACTGATCGCCTTGACCATCCCTGAGCCTAGCTTAATGACATAAAATGCTAGGGATGATAAGAGCCGTCGAGCTTCGTAGTAGGAGAGGAAAACGCTGTATATATAACCAATGCAAACGAAGAATGTGCTTGTGATGATAGAGGGGGAATCACATGAATGGAAAGTAGCGTAAAACAATGCAAAAACAACCAAAGAAACACTAGCATAAACTAATGAACAGAATAGAACAGCCTCTTCTACCCCATACAGAGTAAAACCAGTAGCGGCCCTACCTACCCATCATGTACGACGGAGGAAAGTTTGCCGGTGGGGTGCTGACACCGCTAGACGTAGAGCCAGTATGACTGTTGTACATTGCACCATTCCAGCTATAGTTTGTAATACCAGGAAAGCCTGCGCCGGCGTAACCCGCGGTCTGGTAGTGCGGTCGGCTGTTCACGAGGCCTGGAGGAGCTGTAAGACCAGGAGGTGGCCTGTTTGCTGCTGGCCCGAAGCCATTCGGAGAGGCTGACGGGGTTGCATTCATTCCGCCGATGGAATTTGAATTTGAATTTGGGTGCGTGGAGGTCTGACCAGATCGGACACCGAGGGGGTTCTTGGAGAAACTGAGTCGAATTCCGCCCTTGACGCTGTTGTGCAAGAGTTGGCCGTATAGCTCATGGAGCGCCTTAGTTGCGAATGATATGTCTTCAAACTCGACAAAGCACATGGGCCCATTCTGTTTGGTACGGAAACAGAGACGCCTGTAACCCCTTTGCTTGGAGAACAGAGCTTTGAGCTCTTCTTCCGATGTATCAATGGGAAGGTTGCCGACGTAAAGCGTATTGCAGGGTGGATTCTGGTCGGCCGGGTTGACTGGTGGGAAGTTGTTTCGTGGGTATGGCGAGTTCATGTTCGTGAAAGAGACACCAAAGCCAGGCTTATCTAATGGAGACATTGGTCCAGACTGTGCCAGCATGACGTTCATGTATTGAGGCAAAGACGCAGGACCTGGTTGTGGCATGTTGGTGTTAAGTGAAAGAGCAGCCAGTCTGCCAATAGGAATCTGGGGCGCCGTTGCCCTACGTTGTGTGGTTGCGCCGTTCTCTGCGTATGCAACTGGATCCTTTAAGAGATCGCTGGTCTCATCATCATCGACAGAGTCCTCGGCAATGAGCGTTTTTCCTGAATCCACTCCGCGCTCAGTCAGGTGGTTGCCAATAGGGGACTGTGGAGAGAAAAGATTCTGATAGTGAGTACTCCTCTCCGGGTTGGGGAGTTCGTGCCCATGGTATGCGTTACTTGCTTGAGGGGAGATGTTCTCGAGAGATTGGAAAGCGCCATTGAATCTCGAAACTTGCCTAGGACCAGTTGTAGAAGATACCGAGGCAGCAGACGATGTTGAGCTTGAGGTATTGGCCGAGGACGCCTCTGTGGGATGTCGTCGCGCGATGACGGGGCTATTGGAGAGGATCTCAACTATCATATGGGCATCATTGGAGATGTTTGAGCGCCCATCTAACATATTCTTAGCCTCCTGTGCTCCCGCCATTGTTCGGAATCGCAGGAGGGCCGAGCGAAAGCCATGATCTTCTGATTGTTCCACGCGAAGCAATTCAACATCCTGGAGTTCTTGCGACCAGACAACCATGAGTCGCAATGACTCTTCCGAGGTATTTAGTGGCAGGCGCCGAATCAGGACGTGGACCGCGGGGGATGGAGAGGCTGCAAAAGAGGTTGTTCCAGATTTAGGAGTCTCGCGCATGCTTGAACCGTAGATTGATGGCGGTACCATGGTGGAACGAAAAACGTGGGCTTGCGGGAGGAAGCCAGGCATGGCCATCGCTGAAAGCGTCGTAGTAGACGCGGCCGATGTGGCAGTGATAGATGAGATGTCAGTTGCAGCGGAAGTACCGGCGGAAGTAGTGGAAGGTGGATAGGGACTTTCGCGATTGGAGTGCTGGACTGTTGGAGATGCGATCCTTGTTGGGTCGGATGGTGGTGCGTTCCGGCCGACGTTCATCGCCCAGTGTCGAGTTGCATGTGTTGGGACACGACTTAATTCGCTGAACAAAGGTGATCTGGGGTCGAGCGGGTGCGACGATCGTGGAGATCTAGTAATTGGAGATTGTCGCAATCGCAGTCGTCGCGATCACGGTCGCGGTCGTAATCGCAAAAGGAACTATAGCAATCACCAATCGCAATGTCAACGCTTGGGTGATGCAAAATCTAAAAGTAAGTGCGAGCGAGGGATGGTAAGGTATTGTTGGTTTTATTGCAAGCAGGCAGGTCAGACGGCCACGCGGGTCCGATGATCGAGGCCGACGAGTTGCGCGTTGAGGATGAGTTGATAAAGAGGGAGTTGACGACCAAGCGGTTAGCAATTGACTGCAGGTGTCGTCGTTATTTGATGTGATGCGATGCGATGCGATGTAAGACGAGAAAAAAGCCCCTTGAAAATGCGATGCAGTTTTAGCAAAGATAACGGGTAGAATGTGCTGTGAAAATGACGTGAAAAAGAGTGCGCCAACTTGTCGCAGTGAAGCAGGTGTGGTGCAAGATGCAATGTTCCGTGGATGGAGGGAGGGGGGCCGTTGTAGTTAATGTAGGGGGCGCCAGAAACTCTCAGGACCCCAGCACAACAACCAAGCTGGGTAGGGTAGAAACGGTAGTGGCAGCGGTAGTGTCTGTAGCGAGAAGATGGTGGGATGGATTGGCAATGCTTGGTAGATTTGGGGCTGCACGCGAGGTATGGGTGTTCCGAAGACAAGAATGGCTGGTATGTGACCAAGATGAGATGCGATGCGATGCAATGCGATACCCTGGGGAGACACGGAGTTCTACTTTTTGGTGCCTGAATCAAACGAGGGAGTCTTCCGCGCTTTGTGTAAGAGGAGACACGAGAATGAAGAAGAAACGACAACAAGAGAACAGGACAAGGCTTGGTGGGTAGCAACAAAGTGATGGGAAAGGCGGAACTCTTACATACCTCTAAGCTGTACTCGGTAGTAGTAACAAGCGTGATACCATGAATGATTTGATCTGGGTTCAAAAGAGTGAGCATAGGTACAGTAGAAAGGTAGGACTGCCTGCGTGTGCAGGAGAGTCAGTAAGTATGTGTGTGTGTGGATATCCAGCTGGTGTGGTGGTGGTGGTGGAGGGAGGGAGGGAGGAAGATGGGAATGAAGAAGGGGATTGGGGAAATGAACGGATGGATGGGGTGAACGAGGGAGAGCAAGAGGGAGGAGCGCAGTTACAGTAACTTCCTTACCTTGGGGATTCAGATGTGAGAGACGTTACAGAGTAGAGAGAGGGTGACAGCGACCTGAGGGGAACAGCGGCTGGGACAATAGCGAGTGCGGCGCGGGCGTCAGAGGAGGAGAAGGCTCAGATACTGATGGTAGCTCAACGCAAGCTAGCTCAACGTCGCACGTTCGTCCCCGAACTCTTCCCTCTCAGCTTGTTTCCTCTAATCGAGCTTGAGCCTGCGCGCTTGGTGCTTGACCCAGGCTTTGCGGATCGATTTCGTATCTTGGGTTGCTTCCAAGTTCTTGGATCGTTGGTGTAAACTGGACTTGTCCTGGGTGGACGCGGATTCTTACTAGTCACCTAGCGATTACCATCCTCGGGGATCAAGGCCGGGGATCAAGGGGCTCGAGAGAGCTTGGACCAAACTGGAATAGCAGAGTATACCGGGATGAGACTACCAAATCGAAGTGGCTTTCCAGGGCTCCCTGTTGGGCTTGGAAGACGCAATTGTTGATTAACGCTCTTGATTCAGAGAACCCAACTTATTGGCGATGAGGTGTAATTAGGTCAACTAGTCGGGAGACAAGAAAAACCTTCTGCCCATTTGTAGCAGATGTGTCAAGTTTCCTAGCAAAGAAGAACGTTGGGCAGCACAGCACACAATCGACTGAACGCTATGATGACCAACGCGTTTGTTTCGCCCTTGCTGTGCCTGAAATGGCTCAGGCGGCAAGTTAGCCACACTAGGGCCCAAGCGATTTTTAAGTAGCCAAGTCGATATACGAGTGATATATTGGGTGGAAATGATGAAGTATGCAAGAAGGTAGAACGGAGATGCAGAGATATTCAGAATGGCAGGGCGTATTGGCATATTCACTGGATATAAATAGTTGGGACAACGAAGGTTTGTTGAAACTGATGAGGGGGAGTTTGACAGCCGTTGCTCGGCATTATACCATTGGGTATGTCGCTACAGAGACGCTTCGAAGAGGCAAACCACATTTGCAAAACATGGAGTGAATAGCAAAGAATACGGGCTCACCTGCATCATTCGTAATCTCCCCTATAAGTTGTTCTGTAAATGGCCGTTTTCCACCGAGCCGATGTTGATACGGATGGATGTAAAACAAGCCGATGAGATTGTAGATTGTAGCCAAAGCGTGAGGAGCGTGAAGCGGCCTTCGGTTTGGCGGGGTGGAAACTGCTTTGTAAATGGGGGGTGAATACAGTTTGGCGTCGAGGTCGCTTGTTTGGCTCCAAGGTTATCGTACCAATCGGAGTCTGATCGCATGGGGAGTGGTGTAAAAGTCAAATCTAAAGAAAATCCGCTTGCTCGTTGGTACATGGCGAGTGGACGGTTCTCGATATTGAACTTGTACGTACACAGGTTTTGGAGGTAAAAAGGCACACGCTAAATATCGAAGCCGACGCTAGCAGTTGAGGACCAGCATCAAAGAAGCAAATTGGCGACTAAACATGGGGGAGGGGGAGGGA
>JAJJWN010000134.1:25176-79718 GCA_021655885.1 Fusarium abutilonis | reverse complement strand
GACTATGTATGTACAGCTGGTAAAGTTTAAGCACGTCAGCCACAGGATCGATAGAAAACAAACATGTGGCTAATGCGGCCCTAGCAGCCGCGTTAAATCCTTGTCGACGTGCCGCGTCTAAGCGAGGGGACCTGTTCCTAGGGAGATTCTAGGGAGATTCGAGCGAGTGGGTTCATCAGACCGAGAAAATACGAAGAACAAAAAAAAGGCCATGAGAGTATTTAATGTTGTTAGTATTTACGGGAACACTGAATGTTATACTTTCAAACGTAAATCAACTGCTGCAAGATACAGTAGGTACCCAAAGGTAATACAAAAAGATACATGTCACAAGAGTTATTCCTGGAGTTTCCCCACGCAAACTCTACGTACCAACCCCCCCTGTCGATAGATGTTGCACATGGAATCTGAGTCGGTACTGTACCTTTTGAGTATCCGTGCGTCAAGTCTATAGAAGCTAAGGTTCCATTGGGTTGTCTTGTCTCTCTGATTTCTCTATCAGGTCCGCCTATGTATGTCTTTTGAGTCTGTTATTGCATCGTCCGGTTTCCTCTGTGCTCTCGCCTTTTCCCGCTAAAGCTCGGCTCTTGCTCTGCCTGTTGACTCTCAAATTTGACTCTGGTCATTTCTCTCCCCATCACCATTACTTGGTAGACGCCCCCTATTCCGTGGTCTGTCTGTAATCTGTACCTATATCCAACTGGTGCCATGGTGTTGTTTGACATTCTGATCTCAAAGTCCCACGCCCCTCGGTTGGGTTTTGGTCTAACTTATCAGCGGTTTAATACAAATTTCCCTGTGCTTGCTTGTTGCCAGATGATGCTTGCTGGTCCGCCGCCCCCTCGTTTATCCTCCCATCGTGCGTCGTTCCCGAGTCGTAGCATTCAAAAACTTAGCAGCTGGTGAAAAGAAGCTGCTGGCTTGCCCCGTTTTTCTCCTTCCTGGCCTGGAAAATAAGAAATGTTGTTGTCGCCCCGAAAAAAAAAACGTAGCCATCCCCATCTCATTTCTCCTCCCTTTTTCTCCCTCTCTTCCTCCTTTTCCCACTCACAAAACGTCTACCACCCGCCAATTTTCTCAACAACGACAGTCGAATTTATCGGCGAATTCGTGCAGATTCATCAATCCGATACTAATCGCGAATCCTAATTATCACCAAATTGTCGTCATTATCTGCGCCCGGTGCAGCAGCATCTCTCGCCATCCTCAAAAACGACCTGAGCCCCGCATTCGGCCTTCTTTTTCGTATAGAGAGCTTACTCCACGGTCCTCGTCGTTAGTCGACCCAACATCTTGAAGCTATTCAGAGATTCGACCCTTCCCCACCGCCCACAGCTGCACTCCACATTCTGGCCACTCACAGCTCGTTTCACCTCGTCACCCTCTGTCACAGTCACGCTTGCCTTGGCTGCAACCCATTCCATTTCCATTTCCTGGGCTGACGATACGGGACCCGCGCGCCACTCATTGAAACGATCCTATTCGCTGTAACTTGTACCCAACTTTCTGGTGCGTTTCCACGCCATTTAACGTGTACCACTACCGCCCGACCGCTATTCGCTGCCTTTTTGACTCCGGTGGTTTTGAATCACAGCCTTGTCTGCGCGGCGCGACGCCTTATCTGATCCTTTTTTTTTTTTGACCCTCATTGCGTTGCGAATGCATATATTTTGTCTTTGCCTCTGGCAATAGTCTTTTTATTTCCTATTTCGGACAGGTTTTAATGCACGTACCGAGTGTATCAAGTTTTGCAGCCAACTTATAATACACGCCACCTACCGGTTCTTAGAGGTTTAACATCACCTTTTCTTACCCTCGGCATGGCTGCAACAACTGGCGACACGTCCATGTCGCGATACGACTCATCAGCTGGCGAACTCTCATCGCCTCCCTCTGGATCACTCTCGGAACCAGGTTCACCATCACGTACCGGCTCGAGTAGTCGTCCACTACAAGACTATGACGAGATTGTGGTTGTTTCCAGCGATGGCCAGTATCAACACATTGGTCATCAAAGTCACGGTCAAGGACGCCCTCCACCTCCTCTACCGCCGCAGTCAGGCACGGGTCCTCCCAGACGATATGCACTTGTCGACAACCAATGGGTGCAATTAACAGCTGCAGGTGTCCCGAGAAAGAAGCCCGGTCGCAAGCCCGGAACAATTGTTAAACCTCGGAATTCGACAGACGGTACCGATCCAACCAAGGCTGCGCGAAAGCCTCGCAAACCTCGCGATCCTAATGCGCCGCCTATGCCACGAAAGCGAAAGATTGCTCCTGCTGATGGTGAAAACGAACTTCCTGCTGACTCCAAGTCTCTTGCTGCTGGAGCATCTTCTACTCCAGGCCAACCACATATCTCCGATGTCTCCAATTTGTCAGCGTCTTCACCTGCTCAACATCATCGCCAAACGCCATCTTCGTCCCACCAGCCTGAGCAGCGTTATTCACCCAAGATACCCAAACGAGAACATTTTGGCTCCATGCAAAGCCTTTTGAACTCGGACCCTCCCGTGGAGCGACCTCTCTCTCAACCACAGTCTCAACCACAGTCTCAACCTAATACCTCTACATCCATTCCTGTTCGCACCAGCGGCCAAAGTTATGATCCCATTCGTGGTAATTATGATCCGATTCGCGAGACAATGGTTCCTCACAACTCTTATAACTCGGCCTCTGGTTCACCAAGAGCTCCTTCTCAGGTGCCCAACCGTTCACCAACCATTGCCAGTCTCCTTGGCACCAGCGAATCGCGCACGTCGTACCAGCCATCCTCCAATCAACCTCGCTTCCAAGCGCAAGAGCCATCTCAACCCTCTTCACCCTCTAAAGAACCTCAAGCGGTATCGACACCAACTCCTTCATCACGACCATCAGTACCCGAAGTTAAAAAGGATCCGCCGCCACCACCTCCACCAGTTCAACGACCAATTATCAAGGAGTCCAACTTTACCACCATCTCTAACGGTCCTGTCAAGAGGACATCGCCAAAGCAGAAACCGCATACCGGAGTGTCGACCCCAAAGACTGACAACCTTGACGATATGCAGGAAGGCGAAGGTCGTTCAATTCTTGATTTTGGCCGGGCAAAACCTGGCGAGGAAGCCCAGGCTCCGACCATCGTTCTCACTGTGCCTATTCAGGCTGGCGAGACGAACAAATATGTCAATTTTATGCGCATGGCAGAGGATCGTTATGGCTGGGACGCCCTTCACCCTCGCCTGGCCGCTAATCGAGACCGCAAAGCTCGTATTGCAGCAGCAGCCGCCTCTTTAGAAAAGGCTGAATCTGGTCGTGAATCTGGTGATGAAATGTCCGTTGATCTCTCCGATGCCGAGGCTAGCAACCCCGACAACGGTGCCACCAGCGGTCCTGATGCACAGGCCAAACCTAAGAAGAAGCGCAACTTCAAGGAGGACCAATACGATGTCGATGATGATTTTGTGGACGATTCCGAGCTTCTTTGGGAAGCTCAGGCGGCGGCCAGTCGTGACGGATTCTTTGTTTACTCGGGACCTTTGGTGCCAGAGGTTGAGAAACCAGCTGCTGGGTACGTATCTCCCCTACTCTCTTTCATTGTGATGATATTCTAACAAATAGTAGTCAGGAAGGCCCTCCTAAGCGAGGACGTGGTGGACGAGGTAGCCGCGGTGGTGGCAGAGGCGCATCGACTCGAGGCGGAGCTGGTGCTGGTCGTGGCGGAGGACCAGGCTCCCGCGGCGGCTCTGTTACTAGAAAGCCTCGCATCACTAAGCAGGAGAAGGCGCAGCGTGAACGCGAGAAGGCTGAGCGCGAGACCATGGCGCAACTTGCCAAAACACCTACTCACGGCTACTCATTGAACCCGACTACGCCATCGTTCCCCGTCAGCGAACTGGGCGCCTAGGCAAAGCCTGGCATGCCCTATAATATCCGATCCAACAATACCAACAGAAAGCGCCAAGAATAAGGCATAGCAGTTGACTACAAGCCATGCTGCTGATTGAAGCTCTTTGGCCTCGCCAGCGAGTTGTTACCCGCAACAACAACACGACGTTCTCGACTGTTCATTTCGGTGTCACCCTCTTTTCTTTTTGACGTTCCCTAATGTTGTTTTGCGAAGCATGGTCGGCCCGGCATGGCCTTCTTTTAAAATTTTCAGATTTGTGGGAGTATTGGCGTGTAAGAAAGTTTGGGTGTATCTTCGGGCGGAGACCTGATTCTGGGACTCAAGGCGTTTACATGGTTTTGAAAGGATGGAACATAGGTGGCCAGACATGATGTGAAGAAGGGATGGGAGATAACTATCACCTTCACTAGGTGGTGATTTCTTTTGTGAAGCGAGACAGACGAGGCGTCATGACTGAGGTACTTCCTACAGCGAGAGAGCTTGTTCCTAGAATTGTTAGAGCAGGAGTTGATCAATTGTAAAGACGACGTGTAGTCTGATGACATACCGATAAGTTCTCAGCCCTTTGTGAGAGAAAGAAGTTAAACACCCTTATATCAACTATTATGTCCCTTGATCAAGTAGTTTCACATACCGTTGATCGTTGCTTTCTTTGCTGTCACGCCAGCTTCTAAAGACAACATTGAAGATCACCATCACAGGTCGCAAAGAGTCAAATAATTGCTCAGTTGACAAATCAAAAATATCCGCCGATTCGCTTTTTCTCTGTCCTATGCTTTATCCTTTCACGAACAGACAGCAAAGTACGTAGTCTCCACCTTCAATGCCCTTCCCACTCTTTCAACTTCCCCCGACTTGTATGCTATATATGTTCTCGCCCCCCGCAAAGAAAGATAAAAACGCTCTCATGCGAGGCTAAACTCAGACACCTCTCCCATCTCATTGACCTGCTGCTCGCCAATCTTGTAAGAGGCACGCCATCGTAGCTTGGTGGTGGTGACCTTTTGGGCGTGGTTGCCCGCGTGCCAAACTTGCACTTCTTGGGTGATACCGCGGCTTTGCTGGGGTGCGAGATCACGGCCGGTTTGGGGCTTGAGCTGGAGTTCGTAGCCCTGGACTGTCGTCAGTGTTTTATTTACAAAAGTGGTAGAATAGAGAGGTTTGTTACCTTTGTTACAGCAAGCTGAAAGTGAAGCTCGCTGACGGGTTGGGGTACGTTGTTTGAGAATGCAAAGACCATGTTGATGGCGTTCTCGCTGCCGGGAGCTCGCTTGGCAATCATCTCAATCTTGACGTTCGTGTTGCTGACAGTAGCTTGGTGCTCCTTGGGCTTACTGGGCTCTGGAGGTAGCGCTGATGAGAAGCTCCATTCATCGTCATCGTTGGAAACAGCAGCAGGCTGCGGTGGCGCGGGAGATGCACGCTGTGAGCCAAAGCTACCGGCTCCGAGAACTGCAAAGGGGTCCGAGGCAGGCTGCGATGGGGGAGCAGGCTGTTGTTGGAGAGGAGGCTGGGGTGTCGTCGATTGGGAGACGGGTTGTGAGAAAGAGGCGAATTGTGAGAAAGGAGGTGGAGTTGGAGTCGAGACTTGGCCTCTAGCAGAGTTGTCTTGGGTCATGGAAGAGAGCAGTGCAGGGCCAGGGATGTCTGTTATAGTGATTAGTATACTAATAAATCACGTCTGTATATCGTAACGACTTACTTTGGTTTGCGCCGAAGCCCAGGGCAATGCCGCCTCCTTGTCCAAAGCTGCTTGACTCTCCGCCAATATCAAGACCAAGCAGGTCATTCTCGAGACCCCCAGCACTTGAAGCTGGCGCAGGGGCATTGCTTGACTCAGCACCGTTACTACTGGCATCGGCGTCGAAGTCAATGAGTGACAATTCATTTGCTGCGCTTGAAGATGATGCAGCTGCAGTTCCTGAAGCCGACGGAGGAGGAGCGCCAGCAGCAACTTTGGCCGCGCCCTCCATGTCACCCTTCTTCATCAGCTTATATCGTTCCGCCGTTCTGTGTATGCTATCGTTGATTTCCAAAAGTTTGGCGACAGCCTCATGGTCGTCAGATTCCTCCTCACACATCTTTTGGATCTTGGGCTGGGCACTCTGCAGGGCAGCAGCCAATTCGCTAAAAACATCGCCGTCCTGCATTGTGTCGCCCGGCTGAAAGGCATCCAGTCGCTCCTCTAGTAATCGTGCCTTGGCTTGGATCTTAGCAACCTCTTCAGCAGCCTTGGCGCGGTAGTCGGTCTTTGATCGTGTATCGTAGCCAGCCATGACCTTCATAAGACGGTTGGCTTCTTGAAGATCTTCGGGGGTGCCACGACGGATAAGCTCCTGAAGCTTAGCAGATTGTGCCTCTCGCTCCTCTTCCTCCATTTCTTCGGCCGACTTGAGATTCTGCATCACATTATTCAGCAGGGAACAATGGTTTAAAGAGTTGTAACTTACGTCGCTGGGATTCAAGACAGCAGCGTCTTCTCTCCGTACTTCGGGGAAGACATAACCCTTATAACTCAACAACCGGTGCATATCTCTGATAAATCCTAGATCCTCCTTGTATCGGCTCGTCTCGCATATCGTCCCTCGCCATTCCTCAATCGCCTCGAGAATCTTTGCCTGGACACGCGTGGGTCGCATTGGCGGACGCTCAGGGAACCTCCTGACGAGTTCATTGAGAAACTCTTTGGTGCCAATTTGTAGATGAAAGGGGTATCCGCAGTTCTTGACACAAATATCGAGGAGGCCGAGAGCGAGCAGGGCGACATTGGGGTTACGATGGTTGATGTAGTTAACAATCGCAGTAGCGGCTTCCCGAGGAGCAGTGCCCTTCTTTGAGTTTATAAGATCGGAAATCTCGAGATTGAGGGCGAGATTGGGCTCGTAGTTTTCCGGACTGCAAGCAGCTTGAATAAAGCGCTGAAGCTGGGAGGGGGTTCGGCCTGAGGGAGGTAGATCACCCCAGCGGTCGCGAGCCGCAGCGCGAGCAGATGCGGCCTCCATTGTATTTAACCAAGTGGTGAGTGAAGGCAGAACTAGGAGGTTGAGGCTATTCGGATATCGCGCGGGCGTTGATCGAAGACGACAGTCTGATAGAACGGGTTTAGAGTAGAGGGTGACCTGGAGATGTCCAACTGGCGGGGGAGAGCTCAACGACGGTATGTCCGAATACGGATCAAGCCGACGGAAACGGTCTGAAAGAGGAAACAGACGAAAAAGAAGAGAGAGAAATAAAATAAAAGTCGCGAATCCTCCTATAACACAAAGAAAACACCTGGAACGTGTAACTGAAAAGAGCCACCTCGTCTGTTTGTCGATGTACTCGAAGGTAGCCAGGGGAAAAGGCAATTAGACAGCACGACGATAACTTAGTACGGTAACTACCTTGGGCATGATGGGACGGTAGGTTAGGTAGGTCGATGCTGGCAAGGGAGTACCTAGCCACGTGATCCAGTGGATCATTAAGACAGGCCAGGCAGCGCGCAGCAGGGACGGCAGGGACAACAGGCACCGTTTACAGGGGGCGTCATAGCGGGCTTAGGCGCTGAAGCCTTACCTACCGTACTAGTGGATCCCAGCGCTGCCTGCTGCCCCTCATCGATCAACCCCCACCATCACCTAACGTTGCCTTAGTTAGATCTAATTGATTCAACATCCATACTTTTCAGGAGGAAAAAAAAAAAAAAATCTTGACCTAACATTAGCTTTTACATATCTTCCTACTTATTCAACCTCGACACAAACCGATAAACTACGACATTCTTAATAATAAAACTACTACTCATCGTACAAAATGGTCCGCCACAAAAAAGACTTCACCTCCAAGGGCAGAAAAGGTGGCTCAACCCCGCGTCGAGGACCCCGCCACAACGATGAGGATGGATCTGGATCTGGATCTTCACAACCAGCTTTCAAGGCTGCGTGTTGGGATCTCGGCCATTGCGACCCTAAGCGCTGCTCTGGGAAGAAGCTCATGAAGCTGGGCATGATGCGCGATCTCCATCTCGGCCAGCGCCACAACGGAGTCATCATCACCCCCAACGGCAAGCATGTCGTCTCTCCCGCCGACCGCGAGCTCATGGATCAGTACGGCGCCGCTGTCGTAGAGTGCTCTTGGGCGAGGACGAAGGAAGTTCAGTGGAACAAGGTCGGCGGCAAGTGTGAGCGCTTGCTGCCGTATCTCGTCGCGGCGAATACAGTCAACTACGGAAAGCCATGGCGGCTGAACTGCGTGGAGGCCCTTGCCGCTGCTTTTTACATCTGCGGCCACTCTGAATGGGCTGAGCAGATTCTTGCGCCCTTTTCATACGGTCCATCCTTTCTCAAGATCAACTCTAGTTTGCTCAAACGATATGCGGCGTGCACTGACGAGGCGAGCGTCAAGAAAACCGAGGAGGAGTGGATGGAGCAGCTGGAGAGGGAATACGCCGAGAGTCGAGAGGAAGGAAACGACGATATGTGGACGAGTGGAAACACCAACCGAAAGTGCATGGAATCTTCAGATGATGACGAAGATGACGACGACGAGGATAACAGTGATGAGGAGGAAGAGGGTAGCGTAGATGGGATATACCTAGGCAAACGACCACCCAAGCCCAACCCAGAAGAGGAAGAGGAAGAGGAAGAAAAGGACCGCTACGCAATATCCGACGACTCAGACGATGAAGATACAATGGCCGAGATCCGCCGCAAAGTACTCGCCTCAAAGACCTTTACCAACCCTAATCAAGAAGATGACGAGAAACCCGCCACCATTCCCAACCCTCATCAACAACAGCAACAATTCAAGCCCAATACCAGCGTGCAGCCCGACTCTGACAACGAGAGGAGCGGAAGCGACGAAGAGGATGACGATGATGAGTTTGATAACATCATTGAGGCCACGCCCGTAACGGATCGCATTGGTTTGGCCAAGTTGGAAAAGGAGCGTTCGCAAGCTACTGTCACGACGAGGACATTTTCGTCGAATGCCGTGGGGGCGCCTTATAGGAGCTGATGGGATCATGTCAAGTAGAAACTATACAAGGCCTCGGCCATGACTCTATCATATGAATACAAAAAGTAAAAACAACTACGGTAATTGTGAATTTTGACATTGATGTATAGGTATTAGTTACGAGATTTGGTATCTATTTCCCATCTATACAAAATCTTACACATCCCCTTCTCATCAGACCATGTCTTCGTTCCATGCAGCTATTCATACATATCTCTCCTCACTGCCACCTTTTGTTTTCCACCCTTTTGTAAATGGTTTACAATTCTGTTGTTACAGTGTTCGTTTCTCCTTGATCTCATCGTACGTCTGAATCTGATCGTCGATCTGCAGATCTTGGAAGTCCTCAAAGCCGATACCACACTCGGTACCCTTGCCCATTTCCATGACATCCTTCTTGGCGTGTTTGAGCGTGTCGATTTTACCTAGAGAGTGAGTCAGTACACACGGTCATAAACATAAAAACAGTCGGATTGTATCAGAAAATGGGGCTTTGACTTACCATCGTAGATAACATCGCCGCGGCGGAGCACCTTGACCCTGGATGTCCGTTTGATAGTTCCGTTGCGGATCTTGCAGCCTGCAATGTTCTTCTCCACGCGCTTCTTGACATTGATGGCAAAGATCTGCAGGACATCTGCCTCACCGAGAACCTTGTGCGAGATCTTGTAAGGTAGCAAGTCCGAGAGGACATTCTTGACATCGTCGACGACGTGGTAGATGACGCTGTGGTCAATGATGCGCACGCCAGCTTCGTCGGCGCGCTGGCGGATGTGAGGCAGAATTGGGCTGTTAAAGTTGATGATGATACTCTTGGACGCAGTGGCGTGGTCGACGTCGTACTCAGAGACACCACCAACGCCAGATCGGAGGACCTTGGATTGGACTTCATTGCTACCGAGTTCCTGAACCGTACCGCATACTGCCTCCACAGAGCCAGCAACGTCAGCCTTGACGATGAAGTTCTGGAAGATGATACCAGGCTCAGTCTTGATTGGTTCCGCTTCGGTGCCTTCAGCTTCAGCGGCTGCGGCAGCTTCCTCCGCGGCGGCCTTCTCGCGCTGCCGTTGCTCTTGTTCGGCGAGCTGCTGGGAACTCTCCTGTCTCTCAGCCATCTCTTGACGGTACTCTACCGCTGTCTTGGCCTTGCCCTCATCAGGCGCCTGGATGACTTGTTCTCCAGCTTCAGGAAGCTCACGCCAGCCAAGGACCTGGACAGGTGTTCCAGGCGGTGCTTCGGAGATCTCGGCGCCGGCTTCGTTGCGGAGACCACGGATTCTGGCCCACGACTTACCAGCAACGATGTAATCACCGAGACGCAGAGTTCCTCGCTTGACTAGTACTGAAGCAGTCTTGCCGGTCTGCTTGACACTAGACTCGAGAATCCAGCCCTCAGCCATGCCATCAGTTTCAGAGCGAACGTCAAGGATTTCAGATAGAGTGACGATGTTCTCCTCAAGGTCTTCCATACCCTTGCCAGTCTTTCCGCTGACAGGGACAACCTGAACATCACCACCATAGTCTTCAATTTCAACGCCGTGGCGAGCAAGATCGGACTTGACCTGCTCAACCCGAGCGTCTTCCTTATCGATCTTGTTAATTGCAACAATGATAGGAACCTTGGCAGTCGTGGCGTGCTTCAATGCCTCGAGTGTTTGGGGCATAACGCTGTCATCGGCAGCAACCACCAGAACAACAATGTCAGTGACGTTAGCGCCTCGCTGACGCATAGACAAGAACGCGGCGTGGCCCGGTGTATCGAGGAAGGTAATCTGTTTGCCTGAAGACATTTGGACAACAAAGGCACCAATGTGCTGGGTGATACCGCCATGCTCCTGGGCAGCAATCGAAGACTTGCGTAGCCAGTCAAGGAGGGTAGTCTTTCCGTGATCGACGTGGCCCATGATGGTCACAACAGGAGGTCGACTCGGTAACAAAGATGGATCTTCTGGTGCTGGTCGAGGTCGGAGATCCCGCTGAGAACCTGTATCTACCGTGGGATCGAAGCCGTATTCCTGAGCAACAAGAGCCGCCGTGTCACCTGTCATGATGGTATCTCCTGTGAGCTCCTCAAAGCCCATGGACTCCAGGTCATGCAAGAAATCTGCATTTCGAATCTTGAGAGCATGTGCCAGGTTGGAGACGCTGATATACTCCGGGAGGAGGATGGGTACCGGTTGATCATGAGACTCTTCTTCGAGGCGCTTCTTGGCATCCTTTTCAGCCTTTTTGCGTTGTCTAGCTTCCCATCGCCGAATTGCATCCTCATCCATATCATCATCCTCATACATCTCCTGGCGCACGTTCTTTTGGCGTTTACCCTTCTTGTCTCGTCGACCCTCAGATTTCGCCTCCTCCTCCTCTATCTCGAAACGTGATTTACGCCTAAGTTGGTCTTGTTGCGTTTGCGGACTATCCTGAAGCCAAGAGCTCTCGGTCTCAAGCGCATTCTGATATCGAGCCTCGGAATCGCGGGCCTGCTTATCACGGATATCGCTGACCCTGCTCTCAAGTGTATCCCAGAACTTGCCGTCTTGAGCCTGTGTGCTCTCTCTTGTCATGCGCGTACGCTTTAGTTCTCCCCATACAGCTTCTGCATCAGTCTGACCCGTCTCTGAAAAGGATTGTCGAGGCTGGCTCTCCTGTGGTTTCGCCTTGGCGTTGTTCCGTATAAGCTGTCCCCATAGAGTGCCTTCATCATTCTGACTCGCTGCTGTATCTGGTTTCCGAGGCTGGCTGTCTTGTGGTTTGGCCTCAACCTTATTTTGCATAAGAGGTACATGCGTGTCTACCCTTCGAGAACTGAAAGCTCCCCAAGTAGGCGGAGCTTGCTTAGGAGATTCTTTTGGAGATTCGCTGACAGACTCATTGGTAGACCAAGACTTGGGTGTTGCCACCGGAGCAGGTGCACGGTCTGTCTTGAAGGCTTCAGCGAGAATTGAACTCGACAGCGGGGCAGATTGTGGCCTGGCTGGTCTTTCCTCTTGTTGCTGTCTAGTATTGTTGTCATTCGGTCCTTTCGATTGCTGGTTTTCTCTCGTAGGGCGCTTCTTTTTGCCTTGACCCTGACCTTGAACTGCCTTTTGGGGAGCCGCCGACTTCTTGACGTTGTCCTGTTTAGGTGGAGGGGCAGGCTTCTTCAGAGGCAGTCCCATCTTTTGACGAGCTTCCAGTTCGTGGGGAAGAAGCTCTCCAGTTCTCGGGGTATCTTGCGTCTGCACCGGCTTGCTTGCAAATGACCCAAGTGATCCTAATCCAACCCCGAATCCTCCAGGAAAACCAGTCCCCGGAAAGCCTCCCGATTTGCCATTATCGTTAGGTCCTCGAAACGCGGAGCTCGTCGAGAGAGCACGCACACCGGGTATTTGCGCAGAATGACAGGATAGTAGCCCGGTGGCTCTAACTGATTTTATCGAAACTGCGGCGCTGGACACATGGCGATCTCTGAACTGTGATTCCCTTGGCGAGAGTTTGTGGCGGCAGAAAGCGCATACGTAGGAATTACCGCGCTCCTAGAGATTGGGTAAGATGTATGCTGTTACAATGATAGTAGAGAACTGACCTGTAAGGTTCGAGCTCTCAACATTGCCGCGACGAGAAATTGGCAGACTTGGAGCGAGTCTGTTTCGACATTGGCTTTGGAGGTGGATGAGCTACAGAAGGTAGGTACGTCAAATGTTAACGACTTTTCTTAGCCACAGCAGCTCTCGGCTCCAGGATTGTCCGCCACACTTGGGACAACGATTGATAATACGCTTGGTGATTGTATAGAGAGGGGTAAAAATCGAAAAATTAGATTATACAGAATATGAGAAGATAGAAGATCTTATGAAATAATGATAATGATAATAACTACAACTCATCCGAATACCTACTTGAAAAGTTGATAGGAAGACATCCATGATTTACACAACAGACCGAGTGCTCTGTCTATGCTCACATTTTGTGGAACCCTCAGCACTTGGACCTCTAGTTACCTCATTCTTCGAGAACAGATTGCCAACTACGACTCCTATTCCTTTGCCTACTCATCAGCTACAAAATCTGCCACAAAAACACAGACAAAGGGACAAAAAACAACCAAATGGCTACGAATAAGAGAGCAACAAAGCAAAAAGCTCCTCAGTCTTCTGATAAACAGAATGAGGCGCCCCCTTCCCCCTTTAGGCGTCCTCCGGAAGTTCTGGAGCCCTTTATCAAGTCCCTGGATGAGAAGCACGTCTACATCACACACATCGACAACAAGCCCGCAGACTTCAAACGAAATATCTTTCTCGTACCCATCGGCATGAACATCGCCGTTGCTCTGCTCTTTGTTCTGCGCATGTGGTGGATTCTTCCCTGGTACTGGCAGCTCATCATGAATGGCCTCGGTCATGAGAATGAGACGACCTGGGATACGACGAATTCAACATGGCCCCAGATTACTTTGGAGATTTCCAAGCGTCTTGGTACGATGGTGGTCGACTTCATTCTCTTCGTCTTTGTTTGGCCATGGCCTGTGGAATTTGTCGCTGGACAGGCCCGTGGCAACCCTTGTCAATGGAGGTGGAAGGTTGGCTTTCGCAAGGAGGAGATCTACGTGCGGCGAAGCCGGGAATGGGATCAGGCTCTCACAGACATCATTGCGGATAAGGACTCCAATAAGATTCTTCTCAGCTACATCAACGCTGCGACTTCCCCTATGCTCCAGGAGCAAAAGACTGGCTACCTCCTGATGAATGGCCACTGGGATCTTGACTGGGCGAGCATGGTGCATGCGCACAGCCTGGTTGATAAAAAGGAAATCGCTCTCGATGCTTTCAGGAGTCTTGTCCTTGTGCATCATGCTGGCTATGGCTGGATATCCTATGATGTGCGCGGCAGCGCAGCGTCGGGTGAGGATGAGCGACGACGCCAGGTCTTTGCGTTTCGAGATACACTCGTGTCGCTTGGAAAGGAGGACTTATTCTATCGCTGGGTTGAGATTGTGCAATTCGAGGCGACGCAACCTGGTGGGTTTGGTCCCAAAGAACAGGAGGCAGCGGCCAGGAGGATCCGAGAGTTATTTGAGGGTGAAAGCATCAACTTCGACGAACTATGGAAGCAAAGCGTAGGATCATTGCCATCATAAATTAAAAGCGCATATTACTAGATAAATAGAAATAATATCTATATTCTCATTATAAATAGTCTATTTAATTCAGCACAAGGCATATCGTGGTGGCTATCTAGGTGTCCAGACGTATATATATCATAAACATCAAAAAAAAGAAGAAAAAAAAGGGATCCCCTCCCCCTTGTACGCCCTGCCCTCCCTCTTAGCGGGGAGGCTACAGCGCGCCCAGCTTTCGCTTGAGTATTTTCTTACGCACCCTCACAACCTCGGTCGTCACCCGCCAGCAGGGCGTCCCCTTACCAGCAGGGGAGCCAGGGGCTGCGCAGCGTCTCTGAGGGGGGTTTGAATCGATAGCACTTTGGAGGAGTCGAACCCCAGATCTGACAATGCTACCCGCAGATAGCATTCCCGAGATTCAAGGGCTTGACCACTCCGCCATGCGACCCCTCAGGGACCCCCCGCTTGTTGAAAGAGTATTGTTTTTCATGGACTATAAAGCTTTACGCAGTCCTGCAGGTGGGCGCGTGACTGACAGCTGGTAGCGGGCGTCAGGTACCGACCGTGGTGAGTGTAAGGTCAGGTCACCATGGCACAGCAAGGCCCCACAGTGTATGCGCCGGCTACCTAAAGAGAAAAGCATATCTGTTCAGGTTTGTTCGGTGCGCCTTTTGTCAAACATAGATACCGAGAGACTGATAGCATTGCATCAACCAACAGTCTCGATACATGCCACATGATCATGTCAACCAACTGCGTAACAGCGGTCGATAATGTTCAAGGTCAGAACCTCGTGGTCATGATCCAGCGGTGGTATAAGCCTAGTGGTTGGCTTCGCTCCATAGCATAGCATTGTTGCCTTGCAACATGTAAACTTAAATACTCCTGAGAGAATTTATCTACGCACCCCTGACTTCAGGAGGCTGGTGGGAGGTGACTGAGAGCAACGATCCAACACTGTGCGGTTACCCTGTCCTTTATCAAGAAGCATTCGGATCAAAGAGTAACAGGATTGGTGTATTGGTCGCGTATATGGCTCGTATATCGGTACGGTTTCCAAAATCATGGGATGAGAAGGTAGTGGTATCGGCGGAGGTGTTCAGGATGTGGGAGAGCTTAAAACGAGAGGATGGGTTGATTTAGACGGTTCCAGCTGTCTTATTTATAAGGCTGAGAGCATGATTGTTCGAATCAAGTGTGTTGCAGACTAGTAATCAATATATGCAAATCTGGACTTTGGATGATGATGATGGTATGAAGTTGAAAGTGACTACCTAGGTAGGTAAAGTGCCTACTAAAGAAGCGCCGCATCCACACGAAGAGTGGGTTACACGTGTGGAGAACCCTAGTTTAGCACTTAGCAGACGGGAGCTCTGACCTGTCGAGGCTGGCTTTTGTCTTGATGGAACCGGACATACATAGGGCGGTGAAATTAGTAGCTTTCCAGCCAGACAAGAAAACAAGACACAATCATACACGTAGGGTCGAAGCAAGTTATCTAACGCAGCCACCATTACTCGGGGATAATGAAGGCACCTAGACTAGCAAGATCAACCATATTACAACTTACAATAAACCCAGATACAGCTATCTCTTGATTTTTTGTATGTATACCTACCTAGGTATCTAGGTAACGTCCTGCCTCGAATTTGTAGTAGATATCAAGACTACCTTCAGTAACTGCTCGTTGCCTGCCACATTTAACATTTGCCATAGCAGTCACGCCAGTTGCTACGCTAATACCAAACCTCAAATGCCATTCCAGACGATATCTTCTCAGACCAGTTGAGCCAGCCACTCTAGAGAAACTATTCCAGCATTGGACGCTTGTCAAACATTAGCCCTGCTCTCATTCTCGAAGCACGTAGGACCTTACTTCAAGGCCAGCATCACTCGAGTTCTGACCATGTAAGTGCCTTTTAACCATAATGAGCCGCCCTCTGACCCTGTATAGCCTGGTCCCCCGCGTCCTACGATCTCATGCCGCACACAATAGAGCACCAAGCGCTAGCGAACTCATGGTTCTCTCTGCTCAAAACGCCATACATATGCTCTTCGGCTGCTTGGTCCTGGACTGTAATATTGCTTCATCATTTGCTTTGCAGGAAGTTAGCTGAGCCTTGAGTGCCTCGATGTCAGGCATTTGCCAGACCGACGTCACTTCAGTAGCAGATGTCCCCTTCGCTCTCTGGAAAAATCGAGCCTCGTATAAATACGCCGTGCCCAATCGCCTAATACGTTCATTTGGACTGCTTCCTGCATTCACGCCAGGGTAAGTCACTTGCTCACTGCATCCCATAGGAATACCATGCTAAGGCCCCTTCGTAACATAGATCGACAAGTTCCTTTTGGGCTGGCGCATGCTTTCTTCAAACCCAGTTCCATGTCTTTCGGGAGGGCCACCCACTAATCAACTCCTAGTAAGGGAAGGCCTGAGCCAATTACTCCGGATTTTTCAGCAGTCATCGTTACCAAGTCTGCGAGCACAGATAACGGAATGAAGAGCTCAACTTGAGAAGTATGCGAAACGCAAGAGGGCTCATCTAGCTTCCTCAGTGTAACCACAATGATAAAGAACACGGGTTTTTTTCTTTCTTTTTCTTGTCAACCCGAGCGCTCAGTAATATATCGACGCATTTCCCATCAACGGCGATCTAACAGATCACATCAAAGGCAAGATCAAGAGTCAAGGCGGCTTCAAAGCCCTCGAGGGCGTCGCCGGCTGGTCACCTCAAGACATTCGCCCGCCTCGAGGCGAAGGAGCTGACGGAGCTAATAGAGAAGATAGAGGATCAGGATACCGTGGGAAGGTTGAAGGAGAATCGGGGTTGAATGAAGGCGTTGGTTGCTTTGTGAAAAAGTCTGTAGTCGGAGGGCTAAGAGCTCAACTATGGACGATAAAGTGCCGGAGGATATGCCTGACTTAGAAAGTCAATTTTAGCTGTGAAAGTCTTGTACATAACCTAGTGCAACCAACAACATACAGGACGTTTATCCAGGACATCACCGACTCCGACTCAACATAATCCCGTGACATGATGGAGAAGCCAATTAAGTGCGACAGCATGAATAAACGTGTCAGCCTCAAGCCATGATCTGCGTGGGCCCTGAAGGGTGAGCGAGCTCCAGCAGAGCTTACTTGGCTCTACCAGATCGCACGATTGATTGTGCCCGGGCGACGAGAGCAAAATACACATCTTCCCCTTGATCCCCTTGTGCAAGGACCCCTCTTAGCAACTAACTAGGTACCGCTTAATTAATGGCGCCAATAGGTACCTACCTAGCCAAGGCAAAGGTACTTTAAAACACAAATAGTTGGGTACACTGTAAGTAACTTGGGCCTACCTTTACATACCTACCTAAGATAGGTACCTATCAAAACCACCCCCAGTTCAAAAACCCCTAAATTTGAACGCGCAACTAGCCCCGTTCAGCCCAGTCAATCAAGTTCCAGGACATCAAACTGCCCCTTCAACCTCATCTCGACAACCCAGCAACAGAAGAAGAAGAAAAATTAAGGCTCTGCCTCTGCTCCCTCCCCTCGGCCTCCGACTCTTCCCTTCAACACCAACAAACATCTCTATCTCTTTGATTCGAAATGTCCTCGGGATTAACGCGACGCCGCGGTGCGGGCGGCGCAGGACCTGCGGCTGAAGGCGATTCCAACGGCACCGCCCCTAGAACGAGCACTCCCAGCGCCAGGGACAACGGCCCCGAGACGAGCTACGAGAACGCTGAGAATGGCCACAAGATCGCATTCGACCCTCGTGATATTAGCGAGAGCGCTGAGCGAAGCAAGCAGCCAAAGCTCACCCTCATGGAAGAGGTGCTGCTACTTGGCCTCAAGGATAAGCAGGTAGGCACCCACGCACCCATGGACCTCGGCCTTTGTTTTGTCTCGAGGACGTTGCTCTAATCTTGGACCCTCTATACAGGGCTACCTCTCTTTCTGGAACGACAACATCTCTTACGCCCTGCGAGGATGCATCGTCATCGAGCTGGCCTTCCGTGGTCGCATCGCAATGGAGAAGGATGCTTCGAGACGCCGATTCCCCCTTGCAGACCGCAACATCGAGGTCATAGACGATACTCTAACCGGCGAGGTCCTCCTCGACGAAGCCCTCAAGATGATGAAGGCGAGCGAAAAGATGAGCGTCGCAACTTGGATTGACCTCATGAGCGGTAAACAACCCCAACCACCACCCCTCCAATCCTCAAACAGCCGTCGCTGACATCTTCGCTTGCTTATCAGGCGAGACCTGGAACTTGATGAAGATTGGATACCAGCTCAAGCAGGTTCGAGAACGACTTGCAAAGGGCCTTGTCGACAAGGGCATCCTTCGCACCGAGAAGCGCAATTTCCTCCTTTTCGACATGGCCACCCACCCCGTCGCTGATGGCGGTGCCAAGGAAGAAATCCGCCGCCGCGTTCGTAACATCCTCACCCAACGAACCGTCGTCCTCAACGGTAGTCAGTTCCTACCCGAGTCGCTCGAATTCCGCTATATGCGCAGTATCGCCATGGTTTGCGCCGCCTACGCTGCTAACGTCCTCGAGAACGCTCTTTCAACCCTTGGCCACGAGGCTCGAGAGAGGGCCTTTGCGCAGACCGACGATCTGCTTGCCGACTACAGCCAATGGCCAGTTGGCAAGAAGGCTACACAGAACGGCATTGGTGCTAACTTGCCCCAACTTATCAACGAGGTGGGTAGTATGTCGCGTGAGGGGGGTTCGTAGACTGACATTGGATACAGGAGGTCAACAGCGGCAAGGACAAGGAACTCCAGCTTGAGGTGGTTTCAGCTTGTTTGAGTGTCTTCACTCGACTCGATTCCCTCCTATAGACGTGACCATTTAGGTTGCATGCGTGCTCGCCATTACCAAACACGACGCCTGGATATATCTTCGGTTCCAACTACCTAGCGTCCTAGTCAGGCCAAGCTCTCTCCCCCTCAAGATCTCCGTTTCGACGACCTGATCCTAATCTACCTTTTCTGCCGTTTTCACTAAATGACTATGACGACTACCATCTCATCGCTTCTCTCTTCATCAACATGAAGCAACACGAGTCCTTACAAAACCACTACCATACGGAGCAATTCAAGGGGGATTTGGGCTTTGCTTCAGTTCAGCTGAACCCGAGTTGCGGCTTGTTCTAATTCCAAAGCAACAACGAACTGAGAGCTTGGCCAACTGACTAGCACAGGCTGAGAACCTACAGATGTGGTGTTAGTGGCCCGCACACTCTCTAAAAAACCCCAAACTTCTTCTTAATGTCCTTTTTATTTTTGTCGAAACTTATCTATTCTTCCGTTATTTTGGGAAACAAAAAGGAGATGGACGGGACGACTTGTGTATGTGTGTGTTGGTGTGTTTAGGAAGGGTCAAGGAAGAGAGGCGAAATCCATAGGTTGATGCGTGAAGCGTAGCCGTTGCTGTTATTATCGTTGAAATCGGGTCTGGTATCTGTTGTAATGAAAGAAAATAGCACAGAGGACTTTCTACATGATATAGGCGTCTGTGTGTCTTGGGGCTCTCACTTCCATGTTTGGTGATGTTAGACTGCTTGGACTGGATACTTGGGGCTGAAGAGAGATGACACTCAAAGGAAGAGATTATGGGAATTTGCACTGTTGGGCATCAGAGTTAAGATATCGTTTGAATCAATGGCGCGTTGAGGGCACGATCGCTTCATGTTGATGTTCATGATGAATTATGGCCATTGCTACATCCGTTGTATATCGAAATGCACATCGCCGAGCTCCCCAAGTGTCTTTTAATGCTTCCTCTCTCCTTTTTGCCGACCGGAACTCCGCCAGCGCCTTGTATCTTGGGTACATCAAATTCAAAAGCAACATAATCTTCTTTCCTTCTCCCCTGCTGTTTTGTGTTTACTTCTTTCGACCTCCGACGCCCAGGCTTCCTTCGAAGCCAGGGCGGCTCTTCTTCTTAGCACCAGCTGCGCCGGCCTTCTTCTTCTTCTTGCCTGCTTTGCCGAGGAGCTTGTCGTCGCGTCGCTGGCGCAAATTCTCTTCTCGCTTGCGCTGGCGGTCCTTTTGGGCCATCTTGACACCGTCGGATCGCTCGCGCCAAGCCTTTTCGCTCTTCTTCTTAGCAACTTCCTTGCGCTTGACGGCGCGCTTGAGCAGAGCCTCATCGTCGCGGATCTTCTCGCCCTCTGCGCGACGGCGGGCGTTGAGCCACACGTCTTTCTCGGCGATATCTGCGCGCTTCTCGTCGTTGAGCTCTTGCAGGCGCTTCTTCTGGTTCTGGACCTTGATAAGTGCCGTCTTGGGATCAGAGGGGCCCTTCTTCTTGCCCTGAGTCAGGATATGGCCGAGATCGCGTGAGAGCTGAGCGCCATCGCCAAAGGACACGCGACCGAATGTGAAATTGCTAGCGGTTTCATCAAGCTCGACCGCAGGGCTCATAACACCGGGTGAGCTAGATGCTAGGGCCTCCTCGCGCTTGCGTTGCTCCTCCAGCTTGGCCTGTTGGCGCATCTCCTGCTTGTGGGCCTTTCGGAGTTCTTGCTTCTTTCGCCTCGACTCAATAAGTTCCTGGCGTGTTCGGATGGGCTTTCCGTCAGGGCCATCAGCTTTTCGGGCAGCACGGAGGGCTTCAATCTTTGCAGCGAGACGTGCTCGGATGGCAGAGGTGTCGGCGGGGAGTTTGATGTGCTTGGGCTTCTCAGAGGGAGGGATAGTGGATGAGACAGAGGTAGTTGTGCTGGCAGGGTCCGCTGTTGTCTCTGTAGGATTTGTTGAAGCGTCGTTTATGTCAAAGGTAGGGGACTGTGGCTCGGATTCGTGACTCGAGTTGCCGCTGACCTCTTCCTCCTTTTCCATGCCCGAAATGTCCATAGGCAAAACTTCACCATCATCCCGAGTAGCTGTTGTCTCATCGACATCTTCATTGTCCTCTTTTTGCTTCTGGGCTTTAGCTGCAGACTTCTTTGTTTGCTTCTTGGCGGCCTGCTTTTGGGCTTTTGGTGTCCGGGCCGGCGCATCAGTGCCTTCCGTCTCGGGTGCCTCTGCTTGCTTCGTCTTTTTCTCTGCCTTTTTCTCCTTCTTCTTGGCCTTCTTCTCTTCTTTTCTTGAGAGCTTGGATAGGTTTTCTTCAGTTGCGGTCTTGGAAACTGTGTCATCCTCGTCGTCATCGAGCTTCTGCTTCTTGTTGGCATCGGCTGTCTTGGCCTTGAGACCCTCGCGAGGCTTCTCGCTGTCTACGCCTGGAACAGGCTCATACTCCTCCCAGTCGTCATCTTCGGCGTCATCTTGCTGTTCGATCTCGCGCAGCTTGCGCTTATTCTTAGCGCGCTCATCCATGACTTCTTTGGCGTTTCGGTTTAGCTCGCTATCAGGATCCAACTTTCCGCGACGGGCGGCGGCCGCTTCTTCCTTTGTTTGCTTCTTCTTATTCCATTGATCCTAGGGATAATTAGCCTCTGGTGGGTATATAATGAATTGCGTGGTGTGGAAGGCAAAGTGTGGTATATCTGGCAATATGAAAAGATGTGCTCGCGACCTGTCGATTCACGTACGCTTGTGTCTTCGCCATAGTACATCTTGGCTGGAATAAGACTCAAAAGACCATCAAAGGCTTTGGCATGGTCCCGCAGGCGATCCTATAACGCTCAAGGTCAGTTTCACGGCTTCCTATCGCCATGACAGGCGGGGCACGAGGGCGGCTGTGAGAACGGACCTGCAGCGAAGATTCGGCCATAGTAGCGGGTGATTAAGTCTAGTCAAATATAGAAGGAATCGAGAGGTTATAAATGGTGGTTGTGAACCAATTATCGAGAGGTATGATGATGGTTTGCTGCTTGATAATGAGAAGAGGTTGGGTTTTAGATGGCGATTTGCTGCCTCATTTTTTTTCTTGGGGGAGAGCCGATGTAATTTTTTTCTGCTAACAAGCGCCGGTCTCGTGTGGGGAACTGAAGACCTCCGCTCCACCCCTGTACGTTAGTTCACTTGGACCCCGAGGTACGTACCGACATTACGCTCATGGTCTTTGAACCAACTGGAGCGGCCAAGATCTGGAAGTGTAGGTGTTGGCGTTAGAGGATGTTGAATATATTCAGAAAAATTCAATCGGTATTCTAGTGCCTGATACTTATATTAATCTATCATAATTTACACCATAAGGCTTAGCTGGTATCATGCAGGTGCTAGTACTTAAAACCAGATAAAGTTGAAGATGGGCCAAACGGATATCTAAGAACCAACTACTGAGGCATCCATTTGTATGACACCAGGTCTTTAATCGATATCGAGAGATATAAATATCAGAACAGACTTAGAAGTGTGTATTTACTGAATCAACAGGCTAAATTAGCGGTAAATGCTTCCTGAAACGCATCCGAATCGTATAATTATCAGTTTGACCCAAGCACTGAATATCTCAATATCGATGTCATGATGCACGTGAAGTTCAAGCACAAGATCGATCTACAATAAGTCTACCGAGTAGAAAGAAAGACATATTCATGTCAAGTGATGATAGAATCCCAGTAAGCATTTATTTGGCTATTATCTTGTAGATTCCAACTTGACTTCCGAGACGACATCTAGCTAACCGATACAAGCATCTCAATACTGCAACTCCAGATGTTCTCCTGAAAGATTCTGGCGACTTTGTATACTGCTTCATGCTGGCCAATAATTACTTCAAAATTGGTGATCGAGTCTCTAAACGTAAAGCCCACATGATCTGCCATACTACAAACCGCAATACCGTACCAGGGCTTCTTTATTCATTGATCATAACCATAAAAGTTGCTAGACTATGCTTCATTTCTTCTTACCTCTCTTGGCAGCTGTCTCCCGCTTCCGTGCCTCCCTTGCCTCAAACTCAGCCTTCTTGACCTTTTCTTGCTCCTCTCGTTCTTCACGCTCAGCCTAAGACAGCAACATTAGCATACATCCCAATCAATAATGTATAAAATAGTGGGGGAATCACCTGTCTTCGTGAAGCATCGAGAGCGCGCTGTTCACGAATGGCCTTGAGACGAGCTAGATCAGCTTTGGCCTCGTCTGTCTTCCCCTGTGCTGTCAGACGCATGTGCTTCTCTTTGGCAGCAGCAGCCTCGAGGGCCTCGCGCTCGCGCCGACTAGGCGCCGCACTCAAGTTCTCAACACCCTCTGTGATGTCGTCGACGCCACTGCTGGCGGCCGCCTGCTTGCGCGCCTGCTTGGAGTGGTTGGGGTTGGCAGGCATATCATCATCTTCGTCGCTGTCTTCGTCCTCATCGCTCGAGGGCAGATCGCCAACCTCGACCGTCTTGGCCCTTTGTCTGGCTATGGCTGCTTCCTTGCGAGCCTTCTTTTCGGCCTTGCGGGCCTCGCGTGACGCTTCCTGAGTTGGGGCCTTGGAAGTACCAGCATCTTCTTCGTCGCTGTCTTCATCTTCGGTGGACTCCTCCTCGGAAGACTCCTCCTCATCGTCGTCTTCGTCCTCGTCTTTGTTGTTGTCAACGGCCCACATGCTAACCTCGTTACCGTCGGCGTCAACGGGTCGAATGTCGCGCGAAAATTTCTTGCCACCTAAGGCATGGGTTAGTATTGATAGTCTAAGAGTCAAGTGGTAACTTACCTCCTCGTGTGGGCTTTCGAAACTTTCCTGCTCGGCCACGCGAGGTTGCTGAAGGGCCACCAGCCATTATGGATGAGTTGTGATAAAACGGGTGGGTTGAGGGGGAGTTGAGAGATGAAGAAAGAGGCAGAGATCTCAAGAATTTATCTGATTGAGTCTGCGTGCCAGAAATAGTATCTTGTTTGTCGTTGGGTTGTCCCTTAGGTTTGCAATGTTTGCTGATCAAACTTGTTTGGAGGCGGGGTAGCGGGGTAGCTAATGACGGCAGCTTTTGATGTGCGAGATAACTGGAAGGGAGACGAGGATTAGAGCAGGTACTGTAGATCAGGAACTTTTTGAGGCGTGGCACTGGGCTCCTTTTATAAGTACAAGGGGGCTGTTGGATAGAGAGGGTCAAAGATTCACAGTGTTTAAGGTATGAGAGAGACGGATTGCATATGTGCAAGTCAACTCAAAGCTTGGGGGTATCAGAATGAATAGAGGATGGTATTGAAACTCAAACAGGTGGAAAACATTGGGTCGCGGTCTTTATTACAAAAATGATCTTACAAGTATGACTCAATCCAATGGGTACTTGGAATACAATCGAGCGGTATTGCAAGTATAACACCAATCACTTGGGCTAAGACAACACACAACGCAACGAGTCCACCGCGGACTGACTGTCAGGAACAGAATGCAGCTTTTATGACAGACCCCATACATAAGCTTCGAGGTTATTGCACGAATAGGAGACTCGCTGTTCGTCGTAGTTTGATCCGCTCTTTGAGGGGCTAACGTCTGGTCGATTTCCAATTGTACGCATGGCCTTCTTGGTCCATCAAGCACACGGGACGATGCTAGCCTGCATCGCTTTGAGTCATAAATGAATTTGTTTGACTCAAGTTCCAATACGTTACCTCCATTTTGATCTGGAAACACTAACTGGCTTTCAAATCTGTCAGTTCAAAGTCCACTATGATGAGTTGTCTTCAGCACCTTGAGCCTTAGATGTGCTCAGGAACTCTAAGTTTGACTCGGGCAGTCAATGCTGTGGTTGTGGAGTGCGGTTGAGAATAGTGATGTACATTTATACCGTAAAGAAAACACACATAAATCAACACTCGAATCTCTCAAAGCAGAGGCCATCATGACTTCTATGAGAGTAAATTCACATCTCATCTCAGATCCGTTCCGTAGCTTAATGATGGACCCTTATTCGGCACATTAATATTCCGCACCGTTATGTGCCCCACCATCGCGTAAACAAAACCACGACGACGTAGCCGCGATTTTGGGCTTTTCTTTCCTTTCTTCTTCAACCTACTAGAAAAACTGAATCCTTCAAATTCACTCTGGCTTTCATTACACCATGGAGGTACTTGGAGGGGAAACTGGAGGAAAGATGAACCACCGCTGACACTTACCCTCTGTCCTGCTTTGTAGCTTTTGCTGCGTTGGGAGAGAGAAATTTTGACGCGGTACATTCCATCCACTCAACGATTCGTTTTTTTTTTCTCTACTCGAGATAAATACGAAGGCATAAGGTGAGGATTTCGTTTAGATGCGGAAGACGCGCTTATGTTGTAGAATCAGCGTGATCATAAAACATCGGTATTAAAGACATCGATGCTTCTGTAATGCATCCGCTATGCTTTATTTCAACAATTCTTCCCATAACCCGTAATGGGGTTAAACCGGCGCTCCATCCAAAAAGAACTATTCTTTGTTGGAACCCATATGGAGGGTTTTGATACAGGCTGTCACTTCCTCGGATCTCTTTCATGGAGCCATCGAACCTGTTCCAAACAAACACATGCTGATCTAACCATCAGCACGCCATTTTGCGGCCTGTACCTCAGCCCTACTCTTGTTAATCTGTGCTATGCTTGAGAGTATTTGAGCACTGTGGGCCCGCTCTTGCTCCGTTGGCATCTCGTCGATACGATTTCGTCGCATTTTCCGCCATTCCACCAAGTCTGCCTTGTATTCTGCGGTACCAGTCTCATGAGAAGATTCAAATAGCATTACGGTGTCCCAGGTAAGGACCTTGATCTCGCGGTCGTGTTGATTGTCGTGCTTGCTGAGTGCGCGGGTTTCTATCGGGCACTTGCAGTTAAACTGTTGCACGATATATGCGGGAAGATATGGGTCGCCGTCAATATATTGAATTTTGTGCATAGCTGTCGCACTCGCTCTCGAATTGGACGAAGGGGACTCGTGAATGGGCGTTTGATTGACACGGCCAGGATGCACCATCTTAGATATATCGTCATTGTCCATGGAACCATCTGTTGACACGCTTGACCGTTGAACTCTGAGGGTCTCGGGGGTTTCCTCGTTCGAGCATTGGGTTTTGGGACTATCAAACATCTCCTGGGTGATAGAGTCGCTGTTGTAGGCCTCAAGTTCCGGGGTGCTACTGCGCTGCGAAGCTGATGTTGTCACGCTGATGGTGTTGGATATGAGCGACTGACATGAAGTTGACTCGACGTGTAAGCTTCCTAAATAGCTCGAGGGGGCTGTAGTTTCCTCAGATACATCTGAATCCGCGTCATCTGTGATCCAGCCATCGTCACTTGGCCAACTAGAGTCGGTTAGATCATTGTTGAAGAAGACCAGTGCAGTATGATTGTCTGGGAAGTAGAAGGATATAAACTCATCATCACCACTAGTGCTGGGGTTGATATCGACGATGATGTTGGCCATAGTGAGCTGAGCAAAATTGTATGTCTCTGTTAATATCTCTCGTTGAATGGGTGCGTGATGCCTCTTTATGAAGATGGCTGCGAAGAGGAATATGCTATTTTACCGAGAGTCGGCAAGGACAAGAAAAGACATGAAAGAAACCAGAGCAGCAGACGGTTGGGAGGGCAGGAGACATGGTTGCCTAAAAGTTCCCCCAAGGTTCCTACCATTGTGCATGAAAATTTATAAACTCTTATTCACCGCAGAATAGAAACTTACTTTGTGAGTCAACAAATAGAGAGCTTATGTGACAACTATCAAAGGTTATGTACTTGAGACATTCCTTTGGTTTTCGCAACAAGGCCGCCAAAATTCCCAGTGTACACATGTTCTTGAGACGATGTGAGAAGCGCTGGACATCTTTCTCTATGAAGCGCGCAACGTCCACGTACTTTCAGTGTCACTTGACATGCACAAGGATTTGACTTTTGTGAGCTCAAATATTGCCCTCTGAACTTTGACTCTTAGAGCCACTCCTGTCTGATAAGACAACTCGTCGTGTTTCGCATTCGCACCACATGAGAGTAGTTCACGGGCACTCGGGTCATCTATGGCAGGTTAACATGTAACGATGAGTTTAAAGTCCATGCAAGAACTCACCCTACTCAGACCACATTACTAAAACAACTCCGCGAGTGGGGTGACAACGCATCCGCCATCTCTTAAACGCAAAGGCTGGCATCTTCACTTCGACAAATCCTGTAAGACGTCGTCCAGTCGCTTCCTCTTCTGCTTTCTTAGTACCGGCACAGGCGCCGAACGCTCTGATGCTATCAAAATTGGCTCTTTCTCGGGAATTGAAGCCGGCTTCGCCTTGTTCAGGCCTCTAACAACTGCGTCTCGCGTAAAAGTGTATCGTTGCGTGGCGAATAGCCCTCTACTCACGTATGAAGGCCTTGTACCGATACCACCACTTCGAGTAGTATGACCCAGGTGAAGACATGCAAACGGTCGCGAAGGTAATACAAAAGGACCTGCTACGGCTCTGGTACTAGGACGAGCACCGCGAGTATCCAAGTCCCTATCTGAGCTAAGCTGGCCAAGAAAGGAGTAAAGCCAGAAGGCCCACGGCTCGAAAGCCACGCCATGACAAGCACGAGCCTCTCGAGATGCGGCATCAGTGTCCCATGAAGGTGTCTGTACTTTTGCAGTGTCGTTGAGATAGTTGAGAAGAGGTGGCTCTCGGCCATCTTGGACGAATTTGACGGCGCATCCGGAGTCGCTACACAACGAGACCAGGTCGTTGTCGATACTCGCAGCAAGATCACGGAGACTGTTACTTCGCGTTTCCTCCAGGGGCGCAAACAGCATGAGATACTGCAACAAAGAGTCTTCTAGCCCTGATGGTGCATCAGCCTGTTCCCACCCATTATCAAGCGCCACCTTGTAGCTTGCAGTCCAGTCCTCCCTTGCACCCATGACGTCGTACAAGGCGAGAGAAGGTAATTTCGACACCCACTTCAAAGATTCTTGACTAGTTGATTGATCACCCCATATGCGTAATATTCGCAGCAAGGGAAATGGGTCGGGTTTCTCGGTCCACCCCCGGACCAGACGGTCTGAGACACGGGGGAAAACAGTTTGTAGCTCATCGGCCGGCTGAACGAGTTCGAGGGCGCCAAGATTTGGCATGTCGGCGAGACAAAGGAGATCGTGAGTAGAGAATGAGCAGCCTCCAGTCAGGACAAGGTGTGTGATGAAGTCTGTGGGTGGTGCTGTCAGGGGCTGGGTGTAGCGGGTGAGATCGTCGCCAGGGCGGCAGATGTGCTGTCGAAAGCGGTACAGACCAAGAGTCTTGTCCCCTTGATCGTCCATAAGAATATTGGAGCAGAGTTTCCAAGCATGAAGACATACACCTCTGCTAACATGTTAGTTTCATAGGTCTTGTGGACGTTCTGCAATATGCACCGCGTTGACTGACCTTGCCTCAAGATACCGCCAGATGCGCCGTAACAGGTGATTTGGAATAGGCTCAAGATGTGCCACGGAGCGGACCTTTCCAATATTATCGGCGACGACACTGATAGCCATATCTACCAAAGGTCGAGGTCCGCGGGTGCCGCGAGGGATGAAGGAGGGATATCGTTGACGACGACTCCAATCCGCTGAGGCTTGATCGGCTTCAGTGAGAGCCTCGCGTGACATGACATATTCTTTAAAGACCTGACCTGACTCTTGGTCAAACATGGTGTATGAGAGATTGGTCGTGATAGGATGAAGTATATGGGTATATGTCAAAGGGCATGAGTTGTTTCAACAAAGGCTTATAAATGAGGTTAAAAGAGTGGCAAGGATTGATTTTGAAACCCGCTGGAATGTCATGTCATCGCAGCTCAGTATGGATGCTACAGCGACTTGACCATAATTTAAAGACTGTAAGAAATGATCCTTGAACATTTCACCGGTTTATAGACAAGTTTGAATCTCGATTTTTTTTTTGTTTTTACTTTTCTTTCAATTGTTTGTTGCTTTCAAATCTTTAGCTGCTATCACTCCCAACGGAGAGTCCGTCATGAGCAACCGCCTATATCTTTTCCGCATACAAGACGGGAACAAGCGAAACCCTGCATATAAGTTATGGCTTGACAACGGCCGCCCTGTGATGCGATGGCTTCAAACCATCTATCTTGCTCCCGTAGACTTTATTCAACTCCGGGTAATCATTCTTCAACTAATACTTTTTTCCAAAAACGTGCACTACCTTATGGTATCCAATTGCAATATCTTTCCATCTCCTATCTCTTTTCTTTACAGCATGGGCTTGAGGTCCTCAGAGACGTGGAAGGGAGCTTCTGTCTTGCTCTTTACCTCATCAACGGTAACACCGTCTGCGATCTCGACGAGGGTCAGGCCGTGGGCAAAGTCGACGTCAAAGACAGCCTAGACCAATAGTTAGTATGTCATCAACACAAAAGATAGACTTAATAACACTTACAAGCTCGGTAATAATTCTTGACACGCAAGCTCTTCCAGTCAGAGGGAATGCGCACTGCTTGACAATCTTGGGGTTGCCCTTCTTATCGGTGTGCTCCATTGTCACGACAACCTTGGTCTTGCTAGGGTTGCTGACAAGATCCATAGCACCGCCAAAGCCCTTGACCTTTCCGGGAAGCATCCAGTTGGCCAAATCACCAGTAGCACTGACCTGCATAGCTCCTAGGATGGTAAGGTTGATGCGGCCGCTGCGGATCATGCCAAAGCTCTCCTCGCTGCCAAAGACGGCGGCACCAGGCTTGAGTGTCACGGTCTCCTTGCCAGCATTGATCAAATCAGCGTCCTCGGCGCCCTTTTGAGGGTAGGGACCAAGGCCGAGGATACCGTTCTCGGACTGGAGCTGAACCTCAACATCAGGACCGACAAAGCCAGGGGCAAGCATAGGCATGCCGATGCCCAGGTTGGCGTACATGCCGTTCTTGAACTCCTTGGCTGCGCGACGCACAATGCGCTCGCGCTTAGCAGCTGTGTCGCCTGAGCCCAGGGCCTTTGTGGCCTCAGGATCGTTGGGGTCCTTGGCCCAGGTGTACTTCTCGATCGACTTCTCCTCGGTGCTCTGGATGACGCGCTTGACGTAGATGCCAGGCAGGTGGACGGCCTCTGGGGGAATCTCTCCGGGCTCAACGATGTGCTCGGCTTCGACAATGGTCATCTTTGCGTTGCGACCCATGGCGCCGTTGAAGTTATGCGCGGCGAGGCGGAATTGACAGTTACCGAGCTTATCAGCCTTGTAGGCCTTGACGAAGGCATAGTCGCCGTCGATGCTGTGCTCGAGGAGGTATGACTTCCCGTTGAAGACCTTGACGTCCTTGGGGTATGAGTAGACGTCGGGTGAACCATCGGACTTGTTGCGCAGAGGAAGATCACCAGTCTGAACGACTGTTCCAAAGGCGGCGGGTGTGTAGAAGGCGGGTACACCCTTTCCGCCCGCGGCGCATCGCTCAGCCAGAGTTCCTTGGGGTGTGAGCTCGAGCTCGACTTGGCCGGTGAGGTACATGCTCTCAAATGTCTTGTTCTCGCCGATGTAGCTTGCAATCATCTTGCGGATCTGCTTGGTCTTGAGAAGTCTTCCGAGGCCAAAGTTGTCTGTGCCAGCATTGTTAGAGACGGCTGTGAGACCAGTGATGTCGGGCTTCTCGAGGACTTCGTTGATGAGAGAGTCGGGGACACCGCAGAGACCGAAGCCACCGCAGAGAAGGGTCGTGTTGGGCTTCATATCCTTGAGGGCTTCCTTTGCTGAAGGGAAGACCTTGTTGATCTCGGCGCGGCGAGCTGTCGCCGAGAAGGATCGCGCGACGACGGCGTTGGGCTTGGGAGTTGTTAGTATGCGCATAGCTTTATGTGGAGCTTTGAGGGACTCACATTGGAGGCATTGCGAGCAAATGCTCGAAGTGTCCGTAATCTGAAAGCGGTGGAAGGCATTTTGTGTGTTTTTATGAGAATGAGAGAGAGGATGGATGAGACGGGGGGCAGCTTCAACGTGGACTCCTTGCTGTGGACAGCTACAGTCTAAGCTTGCACGAGTGATCAATTGAGCTTCATGCGTCAACACTATTGCTTCCAGTCAAGCAATTAGTGAGAGAGAAAAGATTCAAAGATAATATGAAAAGAGAGAGAGAAAGAGCTTAAGCCGACAATGACGATGGATGGGTGCGGGCCGTTGGCGGGGGATATCCGTTTATTAAGGCCGGCTCTGGCCGTAAAATCATCGTCAAAGTCGAAGTTCGGAAGCGAAAATCGGCATTCGGTGAATTCTTATCCATATCAATAATAGGAAAGTTCAAGCGGATCACTTTATTGCTAGCCCTTTTACCTTTTTTATCTAGTTAACCAGACAATTGGCAACTTTGACTGGCGGGAAGTGGAGGATATCCCCATACTGTAGGTACAAGACCGAGGATAAGGTCAGTCTAGCGGCATGATGGCGGGGGCTCAAGTCCGGGGCATGCGGGCGGGTAATGGGTTTTCCAAAGGGATCCATATCGGCTACTTGTTTCGGGAGTTGACTTGTCATGACGGGACGGAACAAGGAGCTTCTCATGAGGAGCAGAACTAAACTTGTTTGGTGAATGTATAAACATTGCGAGGCAGAAAACTCGGGGTTCAGTCACCGTTTTATTCACTTGTGGTTTTTATTAATGTTAATTAATACCTAACGTTAGTATTTCCTGTACTTCGTTAGTTGACTACCTGAGTACCGTTCCGACTGTTTTCCGAGCCGAAGTCGGCTACATCCCCTCATTCTCTCCCTTACAGACTGTCCTATGTAGTAGCAACGTCTCTCCAATGCCCATGATGTTTCCCAAAACCCCATACGCCTAATTCCAATAATGATCTTTCCAACAGATCATGAGAACGCCTAAACTACGCCCGTGTTTGAGCGGAAGAACCAAGCAAACTCCCGGGTATGTCTTTATCCCCGCCACACTCGCTTCTGTAAGACCTCACCATCTCAGTCATGGGGCAAGGACATTTTCCGGATGCAATGACAAAAGTCCAATCAAGTTTCCCTCAGTGTCAACAAACTCCCCAATGTCCATTATGCATTGTCGAACACCAAACCGCAGATACTTGATCTCGCCAAAGTTGTCCTCGATCAACTCCTCTGCCAGTCCCAGATCAGGCACCCGTATATGGCTTGTAGGAGTTGCATCGCTTGCCATGGCTAACTCTCGCTTCCGTTGAAGTTGAGCGGAGCTATCTCCTGTGCTTCTCATCTGGATCAAGGCTCCCGCGATGCGGGACCCACCGTTATGGTTTGAGAAGAAGTTCATGGGTTGCATATCGAAGTGTGAAGATCCCCATTGCCTCATGTGCCAGTCGGACGACTGCTGTGCATTCATATCTCCGTGAAATTTCCAGCCGAAGCAACGCGTATAAAAGTTTACCGCCCTTTCCATGTTGAAGCAGTGCAAGAGAAGAAAGTCGGGTGTTCCGCCGTTGATAGACATGTCGAGTCTATCGATACACGTTTCCGTCTGTGGTAATGAAGGCGGCAAGTAATTGCTTTCGAGTTTGCTGCCACTTGGAGAATTTGGTGCCTCGATGGATAGGTTCTCGGTATTTATAGACAGCGAGAAGGTGGAAGCAAAAACTGGTGGCGTGGGCATCTCTGTCATGGGAGTGCTGAGAAAGTCGTGACCCAGGGAAGGTACCGGTGATGGTGTTCTTCGATCGGTATCCAGGTCCATGACTGAAGAGGAAAGAGAGAGTGAAGGCCGTTGCTTTGTGTATGATTCCATCGTTGATGAGGTTGAAGGAGATCGAATCGAACTGACCGTGTTCAAGGTTTTCGATATAAGTTCCAAGTAATTCAAGCATGGGCTATTACGAGCGAGTTACTGTGATGATAAGAAGAGTGACAGGCCGTGAGGCAGCAGTCTAAAAAGAAATTCGGGATTAAGTAACACAAGCCGCAGCCTGATTGCCTAGTATCAAGTGACTAGACAGATGACTTGCATGAGCAACCCATCAAGATCCTGGTCATGGGCAACCCTGTTCTTATACCTGTAGCTTGAACATGAGGAGGTAATTTCCGAAGCCTCCAGCATAAGCTCTCCTTACATGCTGCGTGCCGCCAAGTGTACAAAAAAAGTAATGATTCGAGACTCAAAAGAACGGAACTTGGCGTTTGCATCTGAGGCTTGCCAGGCTAACTTCGGATAAGTGGTATGGAGAGCTTAAGGCAAGGAGAAGCAAGACATTCAAAAACACAGCAAAGCACAACAAACAAACTAACACAAAATCGGGCCATCTCCGGTCATGACAGAGGAATTACGAATGGAATCGTTTAGGTCGATTATTACAATTCCTCTAAACATACTAGTTTTCCGTATAGAAGAAGAAACTCGTCTTATACTGTCACATATCACTTTTAGATATCTGTCTGAGTTTATCCCCAATCTCAAATACTTTTACCCGGTCGAGAATTGTTACTGCAAGCTGTTGAGACCAACTCTGGTCCTTTTGTCAACCGTTATACCCTTTCAGCTCTGGTGTTATGTCAACTCAACGGCTAGGGACGTCAAGGGCGGAAGAAACCTGCAGCAACTAGGCTATCTCACCAGACAAGGGTCCTGAAAACTCATGTATAAAACAGTAGAGCTAATGCAGAAGATGCATTATTCATGTCTTGTTTTGACGCCCATCAGCATACGAGTGCGTAACTGGAGGCTTCTGTCTAAGCTTAGTTGTCGTTGATTTTCAAGTCTAGCTCTCTTCTTGGCCAGTCTAGAGTATCACTGGAATGGTAAACAACCCAAAAGTGAAGGTCTGAACGGTCAGATCACCCAACCTCTGTCTCAGAACAGTGCGTTTCTTAATTTACACACATAGTCCAGTGTGACTCGCGCGTCTTGACTTGTCTCAGCTACAGATGGTGTCGAACCTTTGGCTGCTGATCACCGATCTTGGAGACTTACAATTAACAAGGGAAGCTGTAAGAGTGGACCGGACATGAACCGGGCCTGAGCGCTCTGCAAGGTGGGCTCTATTTGGCGGGTTGAGCTAAGCAAGGAGTTGTTGAATGTGATGGCTCGTACAGTAGTAGTTGCATAACAAGTGCAAGGAAGATCTAGCGTGAAGCTTTTCAGAAGGAACCTTGTGACGATCAGCTCCATAGTAAAGAAGGGGAATATGCCTTAGAGAGGGAGGGATTTTTACTATCATGACCCAACCTGGAGCTTCGGATCCGATGTATTACATAGCCTATTAGTTTAGGACGGGATGGGATGGGAATGGTTTTGATGCTGGGGTACGTACCCCTGATAAGGATCTTATCGCCCCGCATGAGCGATAGGCGCAAAAAAAAAAAAAAATACTGGCCGGACCAAACAATAGGTAGCGACAGCTTCAACACTCAGGAACCTCCAAAACGACGGTAATCGCCTTTATTCAGTTGGCGCATAAAATTCAATCGTCATGGAGTCAAGTTCAAAACGCCGGAAGCTCGATCACTCCGGGTCCGGCCTAAGGCACAATGCCCTCATCGATTTCGAAGCTCGCAGCTCTGCGCGAGTCTCTACCGCTAGCACATTTGTCCTCCAAACCGACGAGCTACTCAAGGAAGCAAAACTCGACTATGGCAAGGTATTGAAGGGAGTTGACGCGCATCTTCATCGTCTGAAGGAGGCCATTGATACTGCAACCCCTCATGAACCCGAACCTGTTCGTTCTCTCATCTCGAATTCGCAGACTCTTAAACACTAAAACTAGATAGATCACCGAAGCCACAGCTCGCTTTGAGAAGAAGCATCGCATTGTTATACCATACCCCGACCCGAAGCCCGCCAAAGATGCGCCCTACAAGCTTTCCTTTGAGAAGCCAGGCTCATACAATGTCGTCGGCAGCTACGTCGCAAAGACCATGATCAAGTCCCAGGCACAGTTTGGTATCGATATGGTAGTCCAGATGCCCAAGACTATGTTCCAAGAAAAGGATTTCACGAGTATGCGATACTTTTACCGCAGAGCATACTATGTCGCCTACATTGCTGCCCACGTCAAGACAGAATTGGCGGATACGATGGACCTCAGCTTCGAATACCTCAACGAGAACCCGCTTCTGCCTGTCCTGGCTCTTCGACCCAAGCCTGACGAGGAGGACGAGGATTCCAAAGAAACTGGTGGCAAGGCTTCCAAGAAAAAGTCAAAGGCAGCAAAATCTCCATACACTATTCGACTTATTCCATGCGCGCCTGATGGTCTTTTTCCAAAGTCGAAGTTACTTCCTAGCTCGAACAACAACCGAATTGGAGAGATTGATGATAAGAAGACTCAGACGGGTACTCCTTTCTACAATTCTACTCTAAAGGCGGAAGAGACGTTCATTTCTTACTTGCGCGTTCTTACACATGCCAAGAATGAATGCCCAGCTTTGACTGATGCCTCTGTGCTCGGAAGAATCTGGCTGCAGCAGAGAGGTTTCAGTAGTTCCGTATCCCAGGGCGGCTTTGGCCATTTTGAATGGTCAGTCATGATCGCTCTTCTGCTTCAAATGGGCGGACGAAATGGCCAAGCAGCACTTTCAAACTCACTCAGCAGCACCGAGCTTTTCAAGGCTGCAGTTCAGTTCCTTTCGACAACAGACTTCAATAAGAAGCCATTCGTTTTTGGATCTTCAAAGGTCAGCGTTGATGCTGTTCGAGAAGCTGGCCCTGTAATGTTCGATCCGGTTCGAGAACTCAACGTCCTCTCAAAGATGAGCCCCTGGTCCGCGAGTCTTCTGCAGATGCACGCCAAGTCAACAGCCGACCTACTCGCTGATGAGGCCGCCGAAAAGTTTGAGCCGACATTCATCGTCAAGTCAGATGCGCCTCTCCAGACATTTGATGCAATCTTTGAGATCAACGGCCAGAATACTAGCAAGTCCTCGAATTCCCCCGATCGCAGAGGAGCTGTCTGGGACTTTAGCTTGGAAGCGCACAAGGTCCTCAAGAAGGCCTATGGTAATCGAGCTCAGCTTGTGCACTTTCAGTTGCCTACCAAGGCTAGATGGTCACTAGGTTCTGCGCCTACTTCGGACTCTGGAAAGGTTCAGTTTGGGGTCATGTTTGAATTTGCTCAGATGTCTCGTCAGATGGAGCATGGTCCAGCCGCAGAAGAACAAAAAGAGGCCGCCAAGTTCCGACAATTCTGGGGTGAAAAAGCCGAGCTGCGCCGCTTCAAAGATGGTAGTATCCTGGAGTGCGTTGAGTGGTCGAGCAAAGTGCCTTTCCAGATTTGTGAGGAGATTGCAGCACGTATCCTGAAAAGGCACTTGAAAGTTGATAAGGAAGAGATTACTGCCTTTGGTGCAGGCTTTTCTAATATCATTACGTTCTCTCATATGGATAAGGAGGCGTTCGACGCAGCCCGGCGAGCTTTCCAGACTCTCGAGTACGACATTCGAAATCTCGAGGACTTGCCATTGCAGATTCGGCAGCTTTCACCAGTCTCGCCAGATGCGAGATATGCTTCAGTCGATGCTCCTAGTCCTGGATTTCATACGGGTACGATTGAGCCAATTGATGTCAATCTTTACTTTGAGGCATCAAGCCGTTGGCCAGAGAATCTGGTAGCAATCCAGGAGACCAAAATTGAGTTCCTTCTTGATTTCGATAGGCGACTTAAAGAGGCCAAGGATAACATCACCACATATCTTGGCCGAGAAAACAGGGAGATCGGCATCGAGAACCTGGCATATCTTGATATCATGTATGACTCTGGTGCAGCATTCAGGTTGAGAATCCATGCCGACTTGGAAGATACTCTATTTGAGCGACAGATCAAGAACAAGACGCTTGATCACCATATCCGTGAGGAATCAGAGGCGGCCTTGGCCAGAACCAACTGGTTTTTTGCAACCTTGCCCATTCACACACAGACCATTTCAACTTTCTGCACAAGGCTTCACCCCCTATCACAAACTATTCGCTTGGTAAAGCACTGGTTCAACTCTCACAAATTGTCAAGTCACATCGGCGAGGAGCTTATTGAGCTCTTTGTCCTGCACGTCTTCCTGCAACCTTATCCCTGGCGGACTCCTACGAGTGCTTCGACTGGCTTCCTGCGCACGCTGACCTTCCTCTCTCGATGGGATTGGCGTGAGGAGCCTCTGATTGTCGATTCGGCAGAGGAATTAACGGACGATGATCGTCATAACATTCGAAAGGAGCTTGAGGCTTGGCGTAAGAAGGATCCCAACATGAACCATACCGTCATGATCGTTGCCACCTCAAACGATACCTCTGGTCTGGCTTATACCCGCAACGGACCCTCGAAGTTGATCGCCTCGCGGATGACCCGACTCGCAAAGGCCGCCTGCAAACTTGTCAAGGACAGCGGATACCGGGTTGACGCTACTGAGCTCTTTGACACGTCCCTTGAAGACTACGATGTACTCTTCCATCTTTCCCGCAAGGCCATCCGCTCCATTCTTCGAGAGGCAGCTTCTGATCCTTCAGCTCGCCGCCACTCTCAGTTCAAGAACCTCGACGACCGCACTGGTCGCGCACCACTGCCCATCCGTGCTCATCCCGTCGATGTTCTCATGCAAGAGCTGCAGCGCGTATATGACGATACGCTTGTGTTCTTCCGCGGGACCAACAGTAGCAATGACGACGATACTGTCATTGGTGCCATCTGGAACACAAAGCTTCAGCAACAAAAGTTCCGAGCTGGTCTGCCGTACAACTTTCATCAGGTGGGTGACGAGGATGAGAATCTTGTTGTGGTGAACCGAAAGGCGGTGTTATTGGAGATTGCGAGGATTGGTGGTGATATGATTAGGAAGATTGAAGAAGTTGAGTAAGGTACATGTCTACTGGGGTGGTAGATGTATTTCGGATAATACCCATGAGTATAGATATAGAGGCAGGTATTAATCCTGGAATTGATTTCAAGTATATTCCTGTCCATTCTCTGAATTCTTTATACTCTTTACCCGATGTTCTTATACCAGTTGGATTTTTATTGAAAGATTCTCGACTCATGCGTGTAGTTCCATACTCTTAACTAATGCAAGAGTGTCATATAAGAGAAAAGAACATTTAGTTTAAATGGTCACAATCTCGAGTAGACACCCATGATTGGTTTATGAGTCCTTTGAAGTGACAGGATAAAGCTGATAGGTACGTACCCTACAGCTTTCGTGAAGTGGAAATCGATTTACGCGAAAAGACGCGTTTAACGCGTCCCACCCTTTGCCGACGACTAAATCAACTAACTTGGTAGTCAATCTTGTTATCCCATCACTGCGACAACTTAACTTCGAATGTCGGAATCGTTCAGCAATCAATTCTTTGATTGTATATACAGTAACTCCTCATAGGCGATATGCCCCATTCTATCACACCGGAAGCCATGTCATCCCCAAGCAACGTTAAAGACGAGCCTATGGAGGAGACGGGCATCACCAATGAAGCCGCCAATGCCCCAGAACCCTATGTCGACATGCCTGAGGTAGAGGAGAGCAAAAAGGATGTCAAGCAGCTTGAGGATCTGTTCGATGATGTCGACTCGGACGAAGAGTTTCCTAGCTCTGCACCTGTCCTGCCAAGTTCGCAAGTGGCTGCACTGTGAGTAGATGTGACAAGTTTGAACTGGAGAGAAGATTGACCAACGCTTTGTAGTGATGCCCTGTCATTAAAAGCTTCAGATCCAGAAGTTATGCGAAGTTTCTATCAGCGATTATTCCCCTGGCGATATCTGTTCCAGTGGCTCAACCACAGCCCTACACCAACAAACGACTTTGGCAATCGAGAGTTTGCCTTTACTCTTCAGAATGACGCTTACCTTCGATACCAATCCTTTCCTACGGCCGATATGTAAGAATCACTTAGCCTTACAACCGGGTAGCTTTTAACCTCCTCATAGGCTTCGTAAAGATGTCCTCCGACTTATGCCCTCCCGTTTCGAAATCGGTCCTGTCTACACCACCAACCCTCGCGACCGAAAGACACTCCGCAATTCATCGGCCTTTAAACCTCTCGCAAAAGAACTGTGTTTCGATATTGATTTGACAGATTACGACGACATCCGAACATGCTGTGACAAGGCGAATATCTGCAACAAGTGCTGGCAATTTATGACCATGGCCATCAAAGTCGTTGATGTGGCGCTGCGAGAAGACTTTGGCTTTAAGCACATTATGTGGGTGTACTCAGGTCGACGAGGTGCACACGCTTGGGTCTGTGATAAGAAGGTCCGGAGTATGGACGATCAAAAGAGGAGGGCGATTGCAGGCTACCTTGAGGTGGTGAAGGGAGGTGCTCAGAGTGGAAAGAAGGTGAATGTGAGGAGACCGCTGCATCCTCATCTGTCGTAAGTTAACGACCAATTCTACTTTGACGAATCCAAGATGCTAATCGTGCGCAGACGAAGCTTAGACATCCTCAAGACTCACTTCCAGGAGGACGTTCTCGATGTCCAGGATCCCTGGGCTTCACCCGAGCAATCCGAGAGGTTATTGCAACTCCTACCTAACCAGAACCTTAATGAATCTCTTCGAAGAAAATGGGATGCTGCTCCAGGACGTGCCTCGGCATCGAAATGGGCAGACATTGATGCCCTAGCCAAGTCAGGCGCCAGCAAAAACCTCGACGCCAGACAACTCCTTGAAGCCAAGCAAGACATTGTCCTAGAATATACCTACCCGCGACTGGATATCGAAGTCAGCAAGAAACTAAACCATTTGCTCAAGAGTCCATTTGTCGTGCACCCCGGCACCGGCCGTGTGTGTGTCCCCATCAACACCAAGAACCTCGAAGACTTTGATCCTTTGGGCGTGCCTACAGTGCAGGGTCTCTTAGCAGAGATTGACGCTTGGAAGGGTGAGGAGGACGAAGAAGGTGGCAAGGGTACGTCTGACTGGGAAAAGACGAGTCTGAAGCCGTATATCGAGCAGTTTAGGCACTTTGTCAATGGTTTGATGAAGGATGAGAGGGATGTAAAGGTTAAGCGGGAGCGAGAGGATGAGGGTATGGAGTTTTAGACGTGATATGAGATGAGATGAGATAAGATGGGGCTTATGAACGAACAGTGTACAATGGTAGACTTGGTATCTGATTTTGGATGGCTGGCGCCGTACGGCATAATACAACTACTTCTACATGGTTCTATTCAAGAAGCTGCCTCTTCAGGAGTACTCTTTTCAGATGACGGCTCTTCCACATCAGGATCCTTAATTTCTTCGCTCTCCTCCTCAAGCTCCTTAATCTCAGCTCCTTCAGCCTGTTCCGCCTCGTTCGCTTGCTCTCTCAACTGGCCACCTTTGCGCTTTGGAATGACACTCAAGAAGGCTTCGCCCCAGTTCTCGTACTCGAGCCACTTGAGCATGATCTCGACGACATGGTTGGTTGCGAGTACCGTCCGGCTCTGCATCACCATGTACTGGCCGATGGGTAACCGAGCGGTGCGGATGCCACGTTCCCTCGCGCGCTTGTAACACAGACCTTTTTCGCGGTTCTTGTCGACGAGACCGCCGATGACATAGCTTGTGTTGGGCTCAAGGCGGTCAAGAGTGTATGGTGAGTCTGAGGATAGGTAGACGACGTCGCTGTACTCGGGTCGAGGCTCTGGCTCAGGATCGGGTAAAGGAAGAGGATCCTTGTCATCTCTGACCCAAGGGTTCTTTTCATGCTGGAGAGCCTCGATCATATGGTTGTCCTCGTCCTTCATCTTGTCTCGAGCCTTCTCTGCACAGGCGATAAAATCCCGGTCCAAAAAATCGATGCCCTTCCAGTTTTTGTGCTTATCGTCAAGGATCTCGTGGAAACGCTGAGCCAGCTTGCCATTCCAATTAGAGACGTAGATATGCGTACGGTACTTCGCATTCTTGTTCTCCGAGTATGACCTGGTGATCTGGCTGCCGAGCGAGATGAGCTCCTTGTCTCGCATGTACTGCTCAAAGTCACAGTCGAAGATGAGCGAGATGGGAACGCTGACGGAGGGTGGTTTCTGCTGCTTGTTGGCGTTTGGATCGATGCCTTGGGCGATGAGGGCGGCCTTTTCCTCGCGCTTGCGGACTTTGCGGTTGATGCGGCTTTCTTTGCGCTTCTGTTTGCGCTCCTCTTTGCCGGCCTCCCACTGCTGCTGCTTCCTCAGACGTTTGAGGGCGTTTTTGGACATGCCCGTGATATCAGGTTCGCCTTCGGCAGGCCGCTTTTGAGGAATGGTTGAGCCTTTGGAGGGAGGCATACTGTCTGTCGGCTTTGTGGCGTCTTGTCCATTTTGATCCTGCTTATTCTCTCTATTTCCTGTTGATTGCAGCTCCTCCTCCTCCTCCTCCATCCTCCTGTCGTTCTCAGATGTCCCTGTGACTACCTCCATGTGCTCGTGTTTGTCTCTTTTCTTCCCCCTCTGGTTCTTGCTTTGATCTCCTTATAGACTCTCTTTGTAGGCCTTGTTATTGACAGTAGCTGTCGGCTGTGAGATATTCTCAAGACAGCAAGATCAGATAAAGTGAGGTTGAATCCTTTATATCGAATCGTGTAAGCGACTAAGAGGTGAGATGAATGATGTCGCTCTTGTAGAACACTTCTCTAGCCCTGGTATTTGAATAAGAGACGATGAAATTCTAGAGATTCAAATGAATTATCGGTATGTAAATTGACTTGTTTTTAAGATATTTTGAAAACAAAGTAGAGGAACATCTCGTCAAGCTCGTAGTAGACTTTTCAAGTTCTCACTGAGAATAAACTCGAAGTACTCCATAGTGGGGCATAAAATATAGGTACGTACCGGACAGAGGTCTTCCAAGCTCATCGACCAATTAAAACAGACCAATTGAATGACCAACGTCACGTGCGACAGTGGAGGCTCTCAATCCTCGAGATCGTACCTAGCTCGGCTTCAACATCAGGCCCAAGGAATAAACTAAAACAGCTCCCATCGCTCAACGCAATCGCCATGGAGCACCCGTCGAGCGCGAATCTCTCGGCTCACAAGCAGCCCGATAACTACTTTAAGCCTCACGATGTCCTCGATGACACCGCAAAGGCTGCTGTAGTTGGTGGTCTCAGTGGTCTCTTCCTCTCCTCCGTCAAGAACGCCCTGGCAAAGACCAATGTCGGCACCTTGAGCGTCTTTACTCGCGGTGCTCCCATTATTGGCGTTGCTGGTATGTTATACTCTACAAGAAAATTTCAATTGGGTGCTTTTGAGTGCTAATCCTGTCGTCTAGCCGCCGCTCCCGCCGCCTACGTCTTCTTCTCCCGAACCTCGATGAACCTCCGGGAACAGAACGATGCCTTCTCAGCCGGTATTGGTGGTTTTGCCCTGGGCGCTGTTCTCGGTCTTCCCAGTATGATAATGATTCCACAACTCAATTGACGGCGGAACATGTTCTGACACGCTGTAGCGAAGCGAATGCCCATCGTCGTGGGTCTCGGTTCTGGACTTGCTGTCTTCCAGGGCTTCTTCCACTACCTCGGCGGCCGATACGATAGCTTCAAGAGAGAAGGCGATGAGTTTGAGCGCAAGGAGATTATTCGACGAAGCACTCGATTGCCAGTTGAGCAGACTATTTCAGAAATTGGTGAGGGCCGAGGTAAGTCGCGCATGGTTATACCCCTCTACCCACGATATCTGACACATTTATAGGCATCCGACCTCCTGGGTACGAAGAGCGAAGGGCGGTACGACTCGGTGAGAAGTACGGAGTTGAGATTAACCCCGTTAAAGCGACTATCGAGGGAAGCCAATGAGCACGACACGTAGGCGAACGGGATGGGAGCGATTGTACATAACTCTTCTGGGCGAAGAAGAGGTGCTACACTAGAGAATTGGAGTTTTTTTTTGTTTCCACGTGAGATTCTGAACTGTGCCATTTCACAATTGGGCAGTCAGATTTCTTCTAAAAGGTATGTCCTATTCCTATCCCTATTCCTATCCCATCTCAATATTCCTCCCAACGCTACCCGTTTGCTATGATGATACACCGAGTCAGAGGCTGTTTATGATCTTAATGATTCCAAAACTCACCACTATCTACATCCTGAGCACACTACCCACAAAGCTGCTGTAGTTTGATTATTGTTAATATGGACAATACTGACTGTATTAAGGTCTGATAGTTCATGCTCTCACTGCAAGATTCACTAACCTAAGCTTACACGGTATGTCTATTCCTGTTCTTTGTCCCTAAGCGTTATTCCCCTGTTCAATGATGATACATCGAGTCAGAGGCTGTTTATGATCTTCATGATTCCAACGCTCACCAATATCTACATCCTGAGAACTTCTCTATTCGTTTCTTTCATTTCTATCCCAAACTTATCTTACATGTTGCTGATTTGCTATAGTCTTTTCCCATCTTTGTCATTGTTCATTAGCTTATGCATTGTTTATTTCATGCCTTGACCGTGATACTGTCTATATCTCGTTCTATGAACATAGTCATGTGTATATCTGTCTTACATTAAGGATCTAGGTATCTTCTGTCTGAATCTAAACGCTTTTTTATCATACACTCTTGTCTTTACACAGAGAGTCACCTGTCTAGATGTTCATATCAATGCATATGCACTCCCAGTCTATCCCGCGTGTCATCATATTCTCCATCATTACCTAAATTGACAAGAGGCAAACCTCAAACCTTGACCATCTTAAACCCGACCTGCACATAGCGCGCAACGGCAATGACAAGGCAACCTAATAGCATAGAACAGCCACAAAGCAACTGCAGGCCCAGATAGTCACCATTCTGGGCAGACACGATAGCACCACCAATAGGGCTGCCGATCAGAGAGCCGAACGACTGAATAGCAAGAGCAGCGCCGACACGGGCACCAATTTGACGGATATCGGAGAGTTGCGCGATGAGAGTTGGGGCAAGGCTGATGTAGCCACCTGAAGAGAAACCAAAAATAACAGCAAAGACAACAATACCGGCTGTGTCCTTGACGGGGATCCAAATGCACAGACAGAAGAGGGCGGAGATGAAGGTGATTATGACCATGACATTGTATCGACCAATCCTGTCGGCGACTATGCCAGGGATGATACGGCCAAGGATGCTGAGTCTGAGTTAGCACCTGGTAGACTGATATTGAATAGCGGACGACTTACCTCACGGCGTTGAGGATAGGCAGCAGGTAAGGGATCAACGTCTCAGACATGCCTGCGGCCTCAGCCTGAAGCAGGACATAGGTAAAGGGAAGAAACATGCCAATCATGGTGAGGAAGAAACCAGTTGTGGTGATGATCATGGGCAACTCGCGAAGGCCTCGGACATATTCTATGAAGACAAAGGGCTTGGGGCGAGGAGGCAGTCGGGACTTGACGGTGCAACTAGCGATGCTAAGCATGAAGAGGAACATGAAAGCCATGGTGCGCATCATCCAGGGAAAGCCAACGCTGGTGGTCATCTTGTCCATCATGATAGGTAGAACCACACCTCCGACAGACGAGCCCGAGACCATAATACCAAAAGCAGTGGCACGACGGTTAGAGAACCAAGTGACAAGCGAGGACATGCAGGAGTTGAAGACAGCACTAGAACCAATGGATGCGACGATGGACTGTGCGAGGAAGAACTGGTAGTACTCTCTTGATAGGGAAACCATCATGAGACCAAAGACGTAGGCGATAGTGCCACACCAAAGGATGTACTTGGGACCGAAGGAATCGAAGATGTGACCAAACTGGTAGAGGGAGTTAGTCGGTGTTTTGACTTGGAAAGATGAGATATACGTACAAATGCACCGCAAAACGTCATGAAGAACACCTGGACAGACAGGATCCAGCTCACACTTGAGCTATCGTAGTTGCTCAGTGGCCCAGAAACGTAGTATCTCTGAAAGACGCCCACGCAGTTGACGAGGCCAAAAGTGCAGAACATGCCACACCAGCCACCAAAGACAACAAGCCATGCCTCGAGACCTCCATCTGGGAAGTCTGAGGGTGCCATTTCAGAGGGAGGCCCAGCAGCTGGGACTTGAGACTGCTTCTCCTTCTCATCATTTTGACCGCGCTCGAGGTCTGCGATGACAGCGTTGGCGGGTTCGGGGTAGATGTTTGCCTCTGTTTCTTTGTTCTGGGAGGGTATGAATATATTTGTGTGTGCTTGAGAGGCCTGCTTATCTGGATCTGTTGTCGTGATGGGTTCGAGATTGCTTTCGTCGGCCGTCTCTGAGGACGAGGATATTGAGGATCGAGCCATGGCTGTGCAATAAGAAATAGTGAGAACACAGGGGATGATGAGATTAAGAGGAAGAAAACCGAGAAATAAATTAAAGTAATAATGTACAGCTAACCTTGTCTCTCTAGCTGCTAGTGATGGATGGTAGGTCAGCCAGTGTTCATAGTAAGAGAGATAACATACAAACTTACTTGGTCAATGCAACATTCAAGGGGGCTCAACCAACTATATAAATATATATTATACTCTAAAAAAAAAGCTACTCCAACTAGATTCTTGCTCGCATACATACATACTTCTGCACCCTTGTTCCCTCAACGGCCTTAAGTTCTCTTGTAGACTTGTCCCTCTTGTCTGGGTGCCTTTGCGAATGGAGCCGATCTCCCACTACATTGTATGTACATCGGTCTTTTACATACCCCGGGTTTTCTTCTTTTTCTTTTTTTGAATGGGGTAAACAAAGGGATATCAGGTCGGGGCCAATAAGTAAATCCCCGGCTATTGAGCTTTGTTCGGGTTTAACGGGGTGGTTGTTGGCCCGAACCCAGTCCGTTATATATGCATGTCAACTCTAGCAGTTGGTAACTATATTAATGTGCTCAAGCATGTTAAATATGATTCATGTAGCAAAACATCGGCCCATGCAATAAGATTCTACCAAAAGTCTATATTCCACAAAGCACGAGGCCTTCTCACTGTCCCTTGGCAAAGTACGGAGTCAATGATGCCTATAAGATTGATCTCACCTCGGCTCTTGGAGTTAAGACCAAGGCCGAACTCGCGAATAGTCTAAGCCTAAAAGCGTTTAAGACACGACTTTTTCTCTCTCTATATCGATATCCCACTTTTGAGCTCTTGAGCAAATAGAAAGGGATCTTTGTTGCAACATGATTGATAATCGCTGGAGTCCTTGATTTGATGGACTAATGTTAAAACGTGGGAGACTAGCACTAGATAGTTTGCTCTTCGATGGCTAAAATGGTAGAATAGACCGCTCGGATTCTAGTTCCGAAGGTGATAGACATAATTGGACTAATATGCCGAACTTCCGATGTCCTAAAACATCCAATAGCGCTTGTTTGTTAAATGTTTTCGAATATTGATGGACATCAAGGCTTCTGCTCTATGATAGTATAGGTACTGTAATCATACATGCCAAACCAAACGTTATAAACGAGCCCCTTGCTCATACGCATACACCTTTTTCTTTCACTCACATTTCGCTCCCTATACATGCCTGCTCTCATCGGATAAATTCCTTGAGCTCTTTGTTGTCCTCAAACTTGACCTTTCCGTCCTTCTCAATGGTGGCAACGTGAATGCCTGTTACAGACTTGTCACCCACTTCCTGTTCGACAGCCTCAACAGCGGCGTCCTTCGTCTTAGAACCCTCTGTCAACTTGGGCTGATCCTTCATCTCGAGAGCCTGAGCGAGCACCCCGGGTTGGGCATCAGCGATCTCGTTCACCTGCTTGTTTGTGAGAACATCTGAAGCGCGCACTCCTCGACTGGACATGAGGATTTTCGTAGGACCGTGGAACTGGAGGAAGAGACGATCACCCCAGATAGTTCGTCGAGTCGCTGTTCGTACGCTGTAGAAAGCCCGTGCCAGGTACTTCCAGACCTCCGAGCTGCGAACAGTCTTAACCCATTCCGGTTCAGATATCCATCTTGACAGCGATGGGACCTGGAGTCGTAGGCTGTTGCTCTTGAAGCGGAAAGGTTGCGGCGCGTATCTGTTGACAGAGTAGGCGACAACGCTGCCAGGGTGCGCCACAAACTCCTCGCCCTCCTTCAAAGTAAGCTCGTAGATCTGTCCAGGTGCTGAGAGAGCGGCGAGGCCTCGCCCGGTCATAAGAGTGTTGCCCCAATGGGCGAGTGTAAGTCCGCTCTGGATGCGCGCCGAGGGCGAAAGGGTGTGTCCTGTCCAAGCCAGTAGTGCATTCCTTTGCGAAATCATCCAGTCTGTCGTTCCATCGAGGTGAAGAACCGTAAACGTAGTTGTAAGTGACTTTGTTGAGATCAATGCTGTGATGGGTGTCGTAGCTGAGATGCGCTGGTAGAGAAAAGGAACGCCAAGCAAGGCTCGTGTAATCGGGTTGAGGATCGAGAGTGTGGATTGGGCCTAGATATCTAGTTAATATGGCGTGCACAGATTCGTCTTCGACAGTTTCATACACTATCAGGCTTGCCAGCGACAGCAACTAATGTACCCCTCCGAGTGTAGAGCTTCTGCGATGCGGACAGAGTCACGGACAATAGCGAGTATGGCGAGCCAAGGACTTCGAAACGAGCATCTATAAGAGTATGAATTTAGTGTCTGATTCCATCATGACTCAATAGCGTAGCGTAGCGAGCATATCATACCCGCAGGATCCCTCATCTCAACATCTCCAAAAGCATCACCTCCAACCTTAGGCATCTCAGTGCTCGGCGTAGCACTGATCTGAATAGACCTGCATTGAGTGCAGGTATAAGACGGTAACGACCGTAGCCGTAGGCCTCGAGCCGTCCTTAACAACGGCAATTGGCCTCGCATCTTGTTGGATATGAGCTCGCAAAGAGCTGTATACTTGTATATCTACTACCTCATGTCAAAGTGCCCATCTCTAAAAGCAGTCATTATCGCTAGCGGCTTTTCCCGTGCCCACACGTCATGTCACGTGCGTCCGTTGCTGGGTCAACGTCTGTGCTTTCTCTCGTCGATCCTACTACACCGACCCATGCTATCTTGTTATACTAAACCTTTACTAATTTTCAGGACGTGGTAGCGGCCAATTTGGTAGGCTGACAGAGTCTGACTCTACGACATTTTGAGCTTCTTCTTTTACTGTTCACCGTGCGAACCCTTCATAACCAATCCTCTCGAGCCGTATACACGATGAGTGTCAGAGTCGTCTCCAGGATACGGCCGCTGCTCGAAAAGGAGCGCGAATCCGATATCATTGTTCGAGCCGATACCGTCGACGCAAGCAAGCCGAATACGGTTGTCAAGATCCCGAACCCCAAGAACGAGGTTGAAGAATTCTCCTTCGCGTTCAATGGCGTCTACGACCGATCGACGACTCAGGAGGAATTGTTTACTGCTGAAGGTGCGATCTCGTGAGCTAACCAGTTTTGTGTTATGTCGTGTGTTGACTTGGTTAGTGGCGCCTCACGTCAAGTCTTTGTTCCAGGGATTCGATGTTACGATATTCGCCTATGGTGTCACCGGAACAGGTAAAACACACACGATGCGAGGAGGTATGAAGCTGGCAGACCGTGGAGTAATTCCTCGAATACTCAGCAGCGTCTTCAGGAGAGGCAAGAAGATCATGAAGGACTCCCATGGGGAGACCAACGTAGAGGTTGTTCTATCCTACTACGAAATCTACAATGACAAGGTTTACGATCTCCTTGAACCCCCTGAGAAACGAACGCCCACTGGCCTGCCCCTACGAGCCGAGGCCAATGGCAAGACTGTCGTAGTCGGTCTGTCGGAGCGAGCTTGCGAGGATCTTAAGGACTTTGAAAAGTTGTACATCGAGGCTAACAACAACCGTGTCACGGCGGCCACCAAACTCAACGCTCACAGCAGTCGTAGCCATGCCATCCTCCGTGTCAAGCTGATTCAGATTACTGCAGACTCTGTCCGGGAGAGCACAGCTTCCGCCATTGACTTGGCTGGATCTGAGGACAACCGCCGAACTGACAATGGAAAGGAGAGGTTGGTGGAATCTGCGGCTATCAACAAGAGTCTCTTTGTTTTGAGTCAGTGCATCGATGCCATCGGCCGCGGCGACAAGAGGATACCATACCGAGAGTCCAAGATGACGCGTATTCTGTCCCTTGGTCAGAACAACGGCATCACTGTCATGATTTTGAACCTGTCACCCCTTCGAAGCTACCACCTTGATACTCTCAGCAGTCTCAACGTCAGCTCTCGCGCGAAGCGAATTGAGGTCAGAGAGATTGAGAATGAGATTGTGTATAAGCAAGTTCCTAGAACGAACTCGGGTCTTTCGGGCTCCAATGTCCAGCGCCAGCCTCTGCGGCCGCTTGCCCATGTGACCAACGTACACAATGGCAATGTCGCAGCCAAGGCCGCTGATAAGGCTGCTGATGCCAACAAGCCTGTCAAAGCCTTTAGCGTCTACACCGACAAGTCGAAGCCGATACCTGTCAACCGCCCTCTTGTGAACTCCAACATTGCCCGTCGAGCCATCCCGATCACGAAGCGGCCTTCTGAAAACGATGCCGTCATGAGGCCAAGCAAGATCTCAAAACCGACAGCTCCGGCCTCTATCACTGTCTCGGCTGCTCAGATCGAGGCCATGGTTGAGAAGAAGGTCAGCGAAATTCTTGCTGCTCGAATTACGGCTGAGAAGGAGTCCCAACCTCCACCGACAGTTCAGCCTGAGATCAGCGATGTGGTGCAAAAAAGGCTCGAGGCTCTTGAGAGGCGGATTGATAGCGATGAGTGGCGAGATGATGCCAAGTCGGAGGGCTTGCGGTTCCTGTTGGCTGCTCGGCAGCACAAGGAGAAAGGTGAGGACGTTCTCGCTCTTAAGATGTACGAGATGGCCCTGCCCTTCTTCCCTGGACAAGTGAAGCTTCTCAACAAGATTGAGAGACTGCGGGCACGACTTGATGGGGCGGCACCAGCAGCTTCTCCTCGCCGAGAGTCTCCCCGATCGGAACGAAAGAAGCGACGAGTTATGTATGACGATGCGGACGGCGACTATGAGACTGCCGAGGCAGATGTGGACGAGGAAGATCTTGCTCACGCAGCTTCAAAGCCCAAGTCGCGAAAGCTAAAGGTCAAGCCTCTTGCTACCAAGTCCATCCTCCCAGGTGACGACGAGGGCCCTGCGACGCCTCGTACCCAGCACCTCCTTGACATCGTCAACTCGCGTGATCTCGGTCAGATACGCAGCCTCGTCGGTTTTGGCGCGAAGAAGGCCCGCGATCTGGTGGACTATCTCGAGCTCGTCAACGACGAGGCCGGTGGCCGCATTGACAGTCTTGCTCAGCTGAGGACTGTGCCTGGCATGGGAAGCCGAACGGTGGAGAGGGCTTATGACGGGCTTGTTATTTGAGCGTAGCGTCTTGTTCTTTTGGGTATTGATGGGATACCAATGTTTCTGGTTTTCATATCATAGCATTATACCCCCCCTGTTAGAAGATGTAGTTATGCATTGGAAAGCGAGTGGTTTGGCGGGGCGTTTGTGGAGTTAATTTATATAGGATTGCATGGACGGCGGTGACGTCTGACTGCCGATAGGTGTTAATTCATTCATTTGACTTGGATTGGTGTTATCTCGACTGTAGCTTCTTGAGTGTTTTCAGAGTTCTTTGTGAATGTCAAGTTGATGACTGCTCTGCAGCTACCTTATCCAAGCTGAAACTTGACCATGCAGAATAACGATATCTATAGAGAACACCTCATAGTTGGCCAAGTCACTCCTCAGTCATGAGATATTGCTATTTGTTATAGCTCGCTAATGATCCGACAGAGCATTCCCTCGGAATTGGTTGATGCTATAGGGTGAGTCGGAACTGTGAGCATGCCAAGATTCAATATTCAGCCTATCTACTCCGTGCTTGTCTAAGGTATCTAAAATGCAGGACAGTTATGAGTCTCGGATCTGTTCCCAATTAAAAGTTAGCGAGACTTTTACTGATAAGTTGCTGCAGTAGCCATCATGTAATCGAAGCCATATTCACACAGACGGAGCCAGTGATAGTAGCACTTTAGTCCACCGTTATAAAGACCGCGCCATATGATACCTCTGGCGACATATTCTTGCACCCTACAGGTTTCAGGGGACAGAAAAACTAACCAGTATCCACTAGAGATTAAGGTACCATACTTCCAAAATGTGAGGGATCTGCTAACCGTTTGTTTCTGGAGGCGTCTGAACTTTCCAATATTGCGCAAAGTTAAAACTCACAAGGCTGAGATGCTGTCCAATAGAGAAGACGCCGAGGAGCTCACGCAAAACCTCGATGATGCAAAATTAGCCGCTAGAGTATTATTTAACTGGCTGGTAGACTCGCTTGATCATGATGCTCTTTAGACGTCATGGCATTACAGTCCAACAGTTCAGGAGTGGTTATTGAAACTGAACCTGTTACACGCATGAGACACTAATACGAACTGCATAGTTGGGAGATGAATTTCGATGGCATAATGAATCTCGTATTCCAAGACTTGTTTCTGCACTGAATTCTTCGTCATTGACCACAGCTGAAAGTGTTGTTTGTTTTTTCAAACATGGTATCTGTTATTCATTCGTACCTTGGCACTCGGCTAACCACAAGCCCATCCACCCGTGAAACCTGTCTGCAATACTTTCTGTGCTATGTACAGGTTGCAGCGTCCCATAGTTGCCCACCAGCTCTAGAAGTTGAAGATACTCAAGGCTGTTCCCGCAGGAAAGCAGAGCAAGAATAAGAGAGCAGATAACAAAACAACGCCAGAAAAGAAAAATTAAGGGTAGTGTCGGTGATGACCGATGGCACGTCCAACATACAAAGCTCTGCAGTCCATCGTTCCCAAGAATGTCCAATATGAAGCAATTCAAAAACACCCCAGTTGAAGGGAGGGAGAGAGGTAGAAGCAGGCGGGACGGAAAAAAGTAACCAAAAAGCGACAAGTTGTCAACAGTAATCCCATGGAATGGTATGTCATCCAGCCAAAATAACAAGCCAAGGTAACAATGTTGTGACATATTTATGCAACCAACCAACCAACCAACAAATCTGGGCGAATTTCGTCGTCAGGAAACCTTGTAATGAATGAATCGGGGGTATCCATCAAATCCGATCCATCCATCCATCCATCCATCTCATCTCATCGTGTGTCCATTGCTCACACGCTTTTTGTGCGCCTACTACGCCTGCGCCTGCGCCTGAGCTGCCATCCATCACTTGGGCGCCAGATTCCATCAATCGTGAACAAGATTATAGCATCATGTTTTTGTGGTTTTGTTTTTGTGTGTATTGATTTGATTTTCCGTGAGTCACTCATCGGATCATGCTGCTCCTTCGCTCTTGAATGCTGGGCATGTGCTTGTTGCTTGAGCCGCCAAAGGAGGGAATGGAGCTGAAGCGGTTTAGGCGCTTGCGCTCACGCTCGGCAGTGGGCTGTGGTTGCTGGTACTGCTGATGCTGAGTTTCGGAGGGGAAGTGGTGCTCGTCAATGGCGACAGTGGTGGGAGCGGCAATGGAGCTAGAGCTGGCCTTGTCACCATGGAGGGCGTCGGTGTTGGAGGAACCGGAGGAAGAACCGGTACTGTTGGGAGTCTGGTAGACGTACTCGCCATCGACGTAGACAGCGTTGGAGACAAAGGTGGAACGTCGGTGACGGCGGCGGGTGTAGCGTTGCTCGAGACGGAAGAGCTCAAGCTTGGCCTGGATCTTGTCCATGAGAGACTTGCCCATTGTTGCGGTGGTGTTGGAGCAGGTGTAAACGATGGGTTTGGTTAGAGACAGCCCGTATTAATGCCAGGGCGAGTAGTTCGGATATCTCGGTGAGGGTCAGGTCCAGTGGTCGGGTCAGCGCGTCGAGGGAGGTTGGATTGGATTGGATTCGTAATGCAGGAGTCGAGTATGTGGAGATTAATGCCTTCAGGTACCGCAGTCAATGCCGTGCGCTTCGTGTCGTCTATGTACCTGAGCAACAAGTGTTTCGTCTCGGGGTTTGTGTATCTTGTCTTGTGCAGAAAAGGGTTGAGAACAAGAAGACGATGGATCTTTGCTCAAACTACACGATAGTATGGCGTTTGTAATTGTCCTGGTGTAGTATGTATGTTTGTTTACCAGGGAATCGCTCGGTTGATTTTGAGTTTCGAGACGTTGTATTAAAAGAGAGTAGAAGACCTTGCTAGTAAAGAAAGCAATTCACCTGGAGTATTGTTTCTTTATCGTCCAAGAAAGAGATCAGATCAAACCAAAAGAATGAGTGGATGGGAGGAGTGGGTGACTGGGGGTAGAAGAAGGATTGGTTTGTGAGAGAGGGAGAAGGACGAGGGGGGCCCGGAGAATTGGATAGGATGGATAATAAGAGCAGGGGGTTTGAGGTGATTTTGAAGGGGGGAACTACCAGGCAACATCACTAACTTTAGACAGCTAGTGGATGCTATAGCGTCTGAGAGGCCTGACTCTCCACTGAGTCTAGTGGGAATCCCGCGCTGTGATGGAACAAGCTGGGGACTTGGCTTCGCCGACCCGACGGGACTCTCTAGGAGATGCAGCCAACAGGGGATGCCCGGAAGGTGGGTTTAGTTACGGGGACTAGAGGGCAGGGGAGCCATGAGGAGGAGATGCTTGACTGGCCGAGTTGGTCTTGTGAAGCTAGGATGGCCGCACCTGTCAAGGGTGCCATGCGACTGAAGCTCTGGAGAGCGACCTGCAGCAGGGTGAGGCCCCTGAGAGAGGCCAGGGCATAGCATCCATGGCAGAGCGTGTTCGTTCTACGTGTCTAATTATGGTATGGTATGGTTGAGCCTTGAGGTGAGGGAGGTTGGGATCTCACAGACCCCACCTCAGCAGAGAAAGCTTCGGTGTATTGGACAAGGGAGGAAAAGACAAGGAAAAGAAAGCATCGAGAGTCTAGAAAAAGGCTGGGACGCTTTGGCAGGCGGATGATAGATGGTGGGAGTCTGGGAGAGATGACAACCAACGCTCTCCGTTGCATCTAACCTAACGTTAGATGTTGCTAACCCATACAAGACATGACTATTGGTAGTCATAATCTTGGACATCAAACACACAGCGTCAAAGCTCACCCTTCCCCTTTCCTCCCGTCAACGGGCCGTACATATGTACGCAACAGGCTCCTGCTTTGTTCTCCTCTCTCTCTTGCTCTGGCCCCGACTCCGTACGGATGGATACTACCATCGACGGAAGCGCTAAATGGCACACCAGCATGTTTTGGCGTTGGCGGGTTGACGCAGGGGTGCAGAGTGTTTCCCAGTCTGGCCAGTCCAGCAAGAGGAGAAAGGAAAAAGGATGTTTCTACCGAGTACGGGCGAGATTCCGTTGGTTCAGACTGGACGTTGAAAATGGAAAACCACATGGTTGCTGCGAGTCAGGCCCATAGCCCTAAACGATGATGCTAGGCTGAAGCTGCCCGTGGGATACTAGAATTCGATTTAGGAAATAACACTTTGGTGGCTTGGGCTGATGATCTGTTGCTAAATGAGCTTCTCTATCAGATCACAATGTCATGAAACCTGGCCTTAGCATTCTTCAACCACCACCCAAAGGAATCTCATCCTCAGCCGCGAATTACCTGGATACCCCCTTGTTCCTTGTTCGCCTCCGGTGAGACTGGGTGAGTGAGCATGGTTCATTTGACATTCTGCATTGGGTATGGCTTCACTGCAGCTTTTTCCGCCGCGCCGCTTAATAAAAGTTGACCTTCATCGCGCGATCTCCTCTCACTTTTTCTTTCTCAGCTATCATCGCTTCGATTGTTGCCTTTAGCCTGTTATGTACTAAGTTAGCGGCTGTTTGGGGACTCTCTGACTGAATCGTTTGACATGCCTGTGGCTTCCAGAATACGGCCGATCGCCGATACACACATTTAAGGTTTCGCTCGTGAGAAGTCACCGATTCCAGCAAAAAAAAAAAAAAAAAAA
>JAJJWN010000134.1:0-25128 GCA_021655885.1 Fusarium abutilonis | reverse complement strand
AAAAAAAAAAAAAAAGAAACGGGTCAATGTCTCTTTTGAACACTCATCATCAGACAAAACATCTTGATGTGACTGGCTGGCTGGTGTCTGTGATACCAAGACGAGTCAGGTCATCGGCTGAAAGATCATCAGGCACGGACTTGGATCCGGCTCAAGCTCTGACCACTAACTAGCGTTACCTTGGATAGATAGATTAATGAATCGATGGAAACGAACCTACTTTTGGTTAATGATTGGAAAAAAGGTTGGCAATCTATTGTTTGTTAGCTTCATAAGCCGTAAGTGAAGAAATTGGCATGCAAAGTCAGTAATGCCTGGTGATATATGGGTGTTGACCAAAGAATTACATCTTTGGCGTTGATGGAGCACTTAATACAACCAAGTGGGGGCAATCGAGCAAATCGCAATCAATTGCCTGTTATTTCCATAGGAGTATCTACTCAAAACATGGAGAGATGGGATGGGCAAAATTAAAGCTCTTGGCAAAATTACATGTAATTAGTTAGGTACGTCATTGAGTTGACTTGTACTGTAGGTACGTAAGGTACCTAGTTATGAGATCAAGTGCCTGCCCGCGTTGTCGTTTGCTAAAGCGCAGTAACAGTAACCGAAGTTCGTTCCTTCCCCATGAAACTTTTCATCCTCAGTCAAGATCCACGTGAGATATCTTAGTCAACTACGTCTCTACTTGGCCAAGGAAGCCTGGATGTAGGCTTGGATTTCCCTCATCACATTTGGATATCTCAGCTACCTGTATCTACCTGCCTATAAATGGAATCATCTCACAAGAGGCAAACTGCCGTCGACGACACAGACTCAACTCTGCTTTGCGTTCTATTGCCGCTTCTCGTACGAACATCTGTTACACGTCCCTGGAATGGACTGATTCAAATTCGATCCGATACATTGCAATTTTTATCGACATGATGGCATGTTGAACGTTCCTCCTATCGACTACCAGATCTCTCGCTAGTTTCTGGCACAGGTCTTACAACTTTCGGGATCACAACGTTCCATTCCAGATTGTCAGTTGCAGCCGGCCTGTCACAGCGGTAGGGAGGCTCAGAGAGACGTTACGTTACATATAGGCGATCCGGCAATGGCAATCTCCCGTGCCTCATCTATATCAGACTGACTTGTCGGACAAGATGATAATGTTCCGTCGTTTCCCCTGATTGGCATCTGGAATGGACTCAATGTGGGATTGCTGCTTCCCAAAGTCTTCTCACAGGCATGGATAGTAGTTCTCTACAAAATTCTCACGCCGTTGAGATTGATCCTGTTTTGATATAAATAACCGTATGCAGAGGCAGCATTCAGCAAGCTATCTTGGTTAATCATGCGCCTCCTGATCGACACTCGAGTATCGTATGTATATACAGCGAAATTACGGCACGACTATCCTAGCTGTACCACCAAAACGTCCAACGTTTGAACTACGCAACGGCAGCTATGAAAAGGCGCACATGTTGCTCCCCGTCCGTGGCCCAGATGAGAGTTGCAACATCGACAATGCAACCTACCGAGACCTAGTCGTCTAGACTAATCTTCCGGGGAAGTACCAAACCTCACTCCTCAACATGTACATTAAGTCCCAATATCCTATCCAGGTTTCAGTCCATGCTCTCTTCATCATTCGTACAGGTTGAATTCAGCTATCATGAAGTCTTGCAACCTGTTGCAGGTCTTATTCTTTGCGACCTCGGTGGTCGTTGATGCCGAAACGATTCTCAAGCCAGCGGCAGATGCTGATACAGCCCGTCGAAGAAGTACTGGTGCTGCTCGCAAGTTCATCGTCGAGGTTGAGCCGGTAATATAACCCAGTCCTGTCTTGAATAATTTGCTCACAGCACCAGCATCGAGGCTTAGCCACAGTAACACGCTCACTTCTCCTGAAACATGGAAGAAAAAGGCCCTTATTCCAGCAGTTTGACTGCAGCGATGTCTTCAACGGCATGGTGATCGAGACCGATACCGACAATGCTGATACGCTGCGTCAGATGGAGGGAGTTGTCAACGTGTGGCAAGCACGCACGGTACCAAAGCCACAAGTTCAAGAGTCGGCACACGGCCCATCTACTTCGATACGAAACTATTCCATTCATCATTGGACTGGCGTCGACAAACTTCACGCTGCTGGTATCCGTGGAAAGGGGGCAACTGTCGCTATAATTGATACGGGGATCGACTACACCCACAAAGCAGTATGTTCATCCACATCCGCCTTACTCATGAGTCAAAAGTGCTAATCTTGTGAAGCTCGGAGGGTGTTTTGGTCCTGGTTGTAAAATCAAGGGAGGCTATGACCTTGTCGGAGCTGATTGTAAGTTGATAGTAGACTGACTTCTATTGATCTGAGCTCACTATGCAACCAGGGGACACTCACAACGAGAAAAGATTCCCCAAACAACCCGACAATGACCCCATGGACTACCAAGGCCATGGGACTCACGTGGCTGGCATCGTCGCTGCTGACAATGAATGGCAAGCTTGAATTGGATTGTATACACCGTGGCGGCATCTCTAACATAATCAAACCCTAGGCTCACTGGAGTTGCACCTGACGCCGAATTGCTCATATACAAGGTCTTCTCTGATGTGTGTGCATTGGGTGTCTTCCAGATATTTGTAGGACCACTAGCTGACATGAGCAGGATCCTTGGGAGACTGACGAGGCGACCATCATGCAAGCATTGTGTGATGCTTACAACGCGGGAGTAAGTGATATTGCATTAAAAGTGTACTTGACTAATGATGACCCTTGATAGGCTGATGTCATCACTTCGAGTATTGGACAGCCCAACGGATGGTCAGACAACCCCTGGGCTGTCTTGGCCAGTCGGCTGGTGGACAAGGGCATTGTCGTGATAGCATCTGCCGGAAATGAAGGAGAGTTTGGACCGTTCTATTCCAGCAGCGGATCTGTCGGCCATGGTGTTCTTGCTGTCGCTGCTGCTAATGTCACAACAAAACCAAATGCTAACAGAACTGAGGAAGATCTGGGACCACTCCCTGTTTACTTTACCACCTGGGGCCCGACCAACGAACTGCTTCTCAAGCCTGATATTGCTGCTCCTGGCTTCTTGATCGTCAGTACCGTGCTGAACCAGAGCTATGAGGAGTTGAGCGGAACATCTATGTCAGCACCATATATTGCAGGTATTGCGGCCTTGTTCATCGGTGAGTATGGAGGTCGTGCTTTCAATGGCGCCGGCTTCGCCAAGATGCTCCGGGACCGAATTGCTTCCAGTGGAAAGAGTCTCCCTTTTGTCAACAATCGTCTTATTCGCAAGTACAAGGCTCCCCCATTCCAAGTTGGCACCGGATTGGTTGATGCATGGAAAGTTCTCAACTATGATACTCAACTCGAATATGAGCCCTTCGCATTGAGAGACACCGAGTTTTTCAAGCCCCTTTGGAGTTTCAACATTACAAATACCGGTAGGAGGAGGCACAAATACACCTTCAAACTTGAACCCCAAGCAGGCTTCAACATATACGACAAAGATTACGGAGTTAGTCTACTCTATGCAATTGAACCTCGCAACATTGTGCCTCCTGTGAGTCTTCCTCACAGAATTTTTGTCGAACCTGGAGAAACGAGAGAGCTGAGGTAGGGTTACAATCAGAAACTAAAGCCTTAGTCCGATATTTACCGTTTGTAGCGTGGCTTTTGGGCTTCCCGACATTGAAGATGATTACCTTCCGCTGTACAGCGGCAAGGTTTGGATCATGTCTGACCATGGAGAGAAATTGTCTATCCCATATGGAGGTTTGTTAGACCTGGATACCAGCTCCATGGCTGGAGTTTACTGACGAGCTGGGATAGGAGCTGCATACGATACCGAAAAAGCATTTGATAACATGTTCTTTGTTGAACCGTTTCTTACAGACCCGAATAAAGATGGGGCGTGAGTATTAGTCTATTCATTCTGGCCTTCACTGACAGACAGTCCTAGGTGGTCGTTCAACATCGAGAGGAATCCGAATGACTTCATTGAGATTGGAGGCAGACTATCATACGCGTGCAACCACCTCAGGTGGGATGTGAGTACTATCCAAGAGTTATGAACGCATGTCTCTTACAACTGTCTAGATATTTGAAGAAGGATGGACGGAAACGCTGTGGTCCTATCCCCTAGAAGTGGGCAAGCGCGGCTATGTTGGTTCTGCGACGACAATGCGAGATGCTGAAGAATATTGGTTTTTCGACCCGACTGTCAATGATCCCAACGACACTGTGCCATTCCCTTTGAAGCGCGAGCCACGCGGCTTTCATGTCTTTTGGTGGTTCGGTAAGCTCGCTAATGGAACCCGGATTGCATCAGGGAATTACACGTGAGTATATTTGTCTTTCATTTGAATGGAAGCACTGACGAGCAGTGTAGCATTCGATTTGCAGCTTTGAGACCCTACGGCAATCCAAATATCTCGGATCACTGGGACATCATGTATAGAGGGGACAACAACATACAGGTGCTGCCGTACAATGTTAGTGCTCCGCGAAACTCGACTCAGTTGTGGAAGGGACCCAGACAGTACCAGACGCCGAATTTTCGTGTTTAGTTGAACAGGTAGATGCGGGCGTAGGATCAGAGGACTAAGAAAAGTTTCCATGTTATTACTTCAAGCCATGGACAATCTCACTTCATCACCAAGCTGATTACTTGGTATACGAGCAAAATATCATGATCATCTAATTCGTGCTGATTCCTTCTATCCTGGAAATCCCATTTATAGTATAAATCCGAACAGTTATTACCATCGATCTATTGAACAAGGAGACCCAACTGCAGATGATACCCAAACCAACTCCGCGAATGTATTTTAAATGCCAAACTCCGTAACCAAGCGTTTTTTCATGACAACGAGGTTATAAAAACAGTCCCAATCATCTATCGTCTATGCCCATTTGCCCAAGAGACTCATCAGTACCAGACCTGAGATCAACCCAAAGAAGGCAAGCACAGTGGTGAGGAGATCGGCATCAGCAAGCTCAGCCTTGTGGCCATGGCCTCCAGACATCCAATCAGCAGCCCACATCTCGACGAGGCCGACCCAGACAAGGATACCAGCAGAGAGAGCATCGAGGGTACCGATGGCGATGAGGGTGGACTTGTCGTTGCCATTGAATTGTTGGAGAACACCGATACCAATGGCCATCCCGATAGGAGTGATAAAGGCAAAAAGAGAGGCGAGGCCGAGCTTCTTCTTCATGCTCAGACCGACAGGGGCGATTTCTTCAGTAGAGACGGTCTCAGTGGAAGCAGGAGAGGACTTGTCCGAGTCCTGTGCCGAGGCATTGTCCTGAGACGGGCTAGAGAGGGTGGTGACATGGCTATCGGCAGCAGTTCCAATGGTGGCGATTCGGCTTCCCAGGGCGATACCCTCGAACATTTGATGGAAAAGAATGACGACAAAAAGAGTGAGGAAGTACTCGTCTCCTGCAACGACGAGAGTCAAGCCAATCAAGAGAGAGTGAAACAGGATACCCGCCTCCATGACGAGAACACCGACGACTTCAGTTGAAAGGAATCCGCTCTTCTTCTGGACGGAGGTGAGGCTGGCAGACGCCTTTGTCTTTGCAAGGACAACACGGTTGCCGATGTACTCGACCAGGAAGGAGAGGAAGATGCCAGCCATGACAATGGCGGAGGTGGTAGCTTCGTAGCCCAGTTCGCCGATGCATTGGTTGCTGAACATGAGGTAGGCGTGAGTGTAGAGCTAGATGTCGTTAGCAATAGACAGAGAGTAAGGTTGGCGAGACGATGACATACGTGAACAAAGGCGGTAGAGATAATGATACCAGTACCGAATTGCTTCAAGACAATGAGAACGAGGCTGAGCTTCTTGGGCATCATCTTTTGCAAAAGGATAGGACCAAAAACACCGAGGGCACCTGTGGCAAGAATGACAAACAACAGGCCTACACGAAGACCAACGTCGTAGTCTCTCCTTCGAGGTTGGCATGCTGAAGATGCAGAAGCGGAGCCACCCTCGCTGGATGTTTCAGTAGATACTCCGCCATGACTGTGACCATGACCAGACTCTTCGCTGCCACCGCCTGTACAATGTCTAGGGGAACTTGTTAGTTATGCGAATATCTTGGCAGACATGGATAACTTACTCAACACCAGCGTGGAAATGGCAATGTTCGTTACTGTCAGTTTCCGCAGTTTCTTCGCTCATTGTTTCCCCTTCATGACTCTCGTGATCATGTCCCTCTTCACCTTCTTCATGAGCATGATCCTCTTCTGACTCGGCACCTTCAGCCTGGACAGCAACATCTTCACCATCCGAGTCTACACAGAACCTGCAGGGAACAAGATTAGTACTGGCCAATGACAAGGCTTGCTTAGTAGCTTACATCTCGGAGCCATGGGCATGGCAGTCGGTGTACTGGGAGGGAACATCTGTGGTCGCTGTGACCTTGACGTCTACCATGTACTCTGTCTCACCAGCGAAGCAGTACCTAGAGCAGGGGATTAGTTGGTTATGGTAGAGATTTATAGTGTATATACTAACAAGTCTGAGGCGTGGAGATGGCATCCTGTGATAGCAGTGACCTCAGGCGCAGATGCTGTGGTAGAAGAGGCTTGGGTCGTCTGTCTAGGGGCAATATTGCCAGCGGCAGCAGAAGCAGCAGCAGACAAGAGAATGCCCCATTTGGCGAGGGACAAGGCGGAAACGGAAGGGTGCATTTCGAGAAACGGATATAACTGTTTGTTACCGATGGGAGATACGCCTGTAAGGTTTTCAAATAGGTGGACGTGCCGTGCCGTATCTGGATCCTAGAGGTAGGAGAATTTGGCCAAAAGGGTTGGTTGTTGAAGGAGTTGGATAAGGAAATAGTATTAGGTTAGGGAAAAAGGTATAAAGAGGGAGAAGAACAATGTCTCAGCCGCCACTGAGAAAACGAAAAACGACTCATTGTTGGTTAGAGTCTACCTTATGCAAGATCACAGCCGAAAGGGAAAAGAATGAGTGGATTGATCCGTGAGGACCTTGATGGCCTCGAGCTATCTTCCAGTGTCCACTGACAAGGTGGGAGATTACCACTTTGGGTTTGCTGCGAGAACCCGGATGGACTGGATTAACCTGCATAACCCCTGCTGCCAAGAGTTATTCAAGGTCATCCATCCGTTGACGAGGTAGGTATGCACGTGCGAGACGTAATTCTCCCTCTTATCCAGTTACTCACTCACATATTCTCTGGTGGTTGATGCGGCTCTAGAAAAAACTCTGTAAACTCCACACATAAAAAAAGTTAAAAACAAGGTTAAAAAGACTCTTCCCCAGTCTTTCCGAGCACAGAGCTATAGTGATTAACCCCAGAGCATATGCAAGTGAATCCATAGATGGTCAACGTCCGACACTGATTCCCCATCGCCATCGTCATGGGCAGGACAGGATAGACATTCACACCCTGGCGATGCATGTCACAATCGTGATAAGAATCCGCTGTCGGTGCTGCACACTCGAATCACTCGCGGGCCGTCTGATGCTAGTCAAATGAAATCTCGATACGACTCGAGAGTTGTGGCTGGCTGAAGAAAGGTACATACCTAAGTATGGAATAGTATTCCCTCATACGCAGTTTGGCTGGAAAAAACGAGTCTTTTATTGGACGCCACGGTTCCCTACTTCTGATTGAAACTTGTTTAAAACTACCTAGACACTTTGCTTCTCTTCAATATAGTAACTGGCCAATCAACCATCAGTAGTTGGTTCTGTTTCACGTCAGTTTAAAGAGAGCATGTGTCGACTTAACTTGGTGGGCACAGGTGAGGTTGTCAAGATTGTGAACTAGATAATATAATTTATGCACTTATGCAAGCACACCAGCGTTATGCATCTTATGCAAGGTTAGTAATTTCGCGTCACCACTTTAATTGAAAAGTCGCCAAAACGCGTCTCCCGGCCAATGTGGAGACCTAACGACGCGACAACCGTCACGCCTCGAACGTTTCCCAGCACTTTTACCATCGCAACTTTGGTCTTTGGAGTTGCATAAGAGTCATAATCAAGTGTATCAGACGACATTCATCATGGCTTCACGACCCGAATTAAAGGTATTATTTCACAATTATTAAATACTCACTCTACCATTTTCTTTGCTAATTCTTCCTAAAGCTCGATGACGAGGGCGGCTTCATTCGCTTCTTCAAGTCATTACCCGCCGTTAACCAAGACACAATCCGCATTTTTGATCGAGGGGACTGGTACACTTCTCATGGACAAGATGCCAATTATATCGCAAAGACTGTACGAAACCATTACCGTTCGTCCACGACACTCCTAACACACATTCTATAGGTCTACAAGACAACCTCTGTTGTCAGACAGCTTGGCCGAAACGATCACACCGGACTTCCTTCAGTCACAATGACCATGACCGTGTTTCGACAATTCCTTCGGGAAGCCCTACTCAAGCTAGGCAAGCGTATAGAGATCTGGCAGAGTTCCTCTGGTCGCATGAATTGGAAGTGCATCAAGCAGGCTTCGCCAGGTAACCTGCAAGATGTGGAAGACGATCTTGGAGGCCAGATCGAGTCTGCTCCCATGATCCTCGCTGTAAAGATCTCGACAAAGGCTTCTGAAGCCCGCAATGTTGGTGTCTGTTTTGCCGACGCCAGTGTGCGCGAGCTCGGTGTCAGCGAGTTCCTCGACAATGACCTATACTCCAACTTTGAGGCACTGCTCATCCAACTTGGCGTGCGCGAGTGCTTGGTACAAATAGACAAAAGCGAAAAGGAGAAAGATCCCGAGTTAGCCAAGTTGAAGAAGATTATCGAGAACTGCGGTGTCGCAATCGCGGAACGACCAGGCGGCGACTTTGGTATTCGCGACATTGAGCAGGATCTAGCACGCCTGCTAAAGGATGAGCGATCCGCATCTCTTCTCCCACAGACAGATCTTAAGCTGGCCATGGGCTCTGCGGCATCTCTCATCAAGTACCTCGGCGTACTACAAGACTCTTCCAACTTTGGCCAGTATCAGCTGTACCAGCATGACCTGGCGCAGTTCATGAAGTTAGATGCTGCTGCTCTGAAGGCCCTTAACCTCATGCCAGGCCCGCGAGATGGATCTAAGACGATGAGCATCTTTGGAGTCCTCAACCACTGCAAGACTCCAGTCGGTAGCCGACTGCTGGCACAATGGTTGAAGCAACCTCTAATGAGCAAGCAAGAAATCGAGAAGCGCCAGCAGCTAGTAGAAGCTTTCTACGTTGATACTGAACTCCGTCAAACATTGCAAGAAGAACATCTGCGCTCCATCCCCGATCTTTACCGACTTTCGAAGCGATTCCAGCGCGGCAAAGCCAATTTGGAAGATGTTGTTCGCGCATACCAAGTTGTCATTCGTTTACCTGGCTTCATCGGCACCCTTGAAGGTGTTATGGACGAGAACTACAAGGATCCTCTTGATGAGGCTTACACTATCAAGCTTCGCGACCTTTCCGATAGCTTGGGCAAGCTGCAAGACATGGTAGAGCAGACGGTTGATCTCGACGCTCTCGACCGCCACGAGTACATCATTAAAGCCGACTTTGACAAGAGCTTGCGTATCATTCGCAAGAAGCTTGATCAGCTTGATAAGGATATTCGAGCCGAGTTTACGGCTTCAGCCAAGGACCTAGGCCAAGAACCTGACAAGAAGATCTTCCTTGAGACTAACCATAAGGTCCACGGAGTATGCATGCGTCTTACACGACAAGAGGCTGGCTGCATTCGAAACAACTCCAAGTACCAAGAGTGCTCGACGCAGAAGAACGGTGTCTACTTTACAACCAAAAAGATGCAGGCCTACCGTCGCGAATACGATCAACTATCTCAAAATTACAACAGAACACAGAGCAGCCTTGTTCATGAAGTTGTTCAGGTCGCTTCCTCGTACTGTCCCGTTCTAGAGCGTCTTGCTGGTGTCCTTGCCCATCTCGATGTCATCGTCTCACTCGCCCACGCCGCTGTTCATGCTCCTGAGTCGTACGTCCGACCCAAGGTTCACGCTCGTGGTGAGGGCCAGACAATCTTGCGCGAAGCCCGCCATCCCTGCATGGAGCTTCAGGACGATGTTCAGTTTATCACAAACGACATTGACCTCACTCGCGACAAGTCATCTTTCCTCATTATTACTGGCCCCAACATGGGCGGCAAGTCGACGTATATCCGACAAACAGGTGTTATTGCCTTGATGGCCCAAGTTGGATGCTTTGTGCCCTGTGCTGAGGCTGAGTTGGCTATATACGACTCTATTCTTGCGCGTGTAGGTGCAAGCGACTCACAACTAAAGGGCGTCTCAACCTTTATGGCCGAGATGCTCGAGACAGCCAACATCCTCAAGTCAGCTACCGCAGAGTCCCTGATCATTATTGACGAACTCGGACGCGGCACGTCGACTTATGACGGATTCGGCTTGGCATGGGCTATTTCAGAACACATTGTTAAGGAGATTGGCTGTTCTGCCATGTTTGCCACTCACTTCCACGAACTCACGGCCCTGGCGGACCAGTACCCCCAAGTACAGAACCTCCATGTCACGGCGCACATCGGCGGCACTGATGCAGCAGCCTCGGAAGCAGATGCCAAGCGGGAGGTGACGCTGCTGTACAAGGTAGCCCCCGGCGTGTGCGACCAGAGCTTCGGCATCCACGTCGCGGAGCTGGTCCGCTTCCCGGACAAGGTGGTGCGTATGGCCAAGCGCAAAGCAGACGAGCTCGAGGACTTTACCACAAAGCATGAGGATCTCGCTTTGCAGTACAGCAAGCAGGATGTTGAGGAGGGCAGTGCCATGCTCAAGCGAGTCCTGGTTGAGTGGAAGGACAAGGTCAAGGCGGGTGACATGAGCCGCGAGGAGCAGGTGACGGCGTTGAAGGAGCTTGTCGGGGCAAATGCCGACTTGCAAGCTAATCCTTTCTTCCAGTCGGTCAAGGCTCTGTAATTATTAGGAGATTATCCTTTTGGTTTCTGGTTGATATAGCACGGCGGTGGGTTACCACAATGGGGATCGGCGTTTGGGAATTCGGATTCAACTATGGGAATAATAGGAGGGCGTTTAAGCTAACTTGAGGTTAGGAACTGGCCTAGTTTTACACCGTAGTTGCTGGTAAATAGGCATATAGCGAATCACATCATGATCAGGTTACTGTTCTAATCAAGCATATTGGTCCTTTTAAGCTAAGCTACATAAGTCGGGGTACCTCGTCTATGTCGATAATTGAAACTTGTTATAAAAGTGTGGTATTCTTTTTTATATTTTGTTCTTATATGTTTTACATAGGTAGCTTGGGTATCTGATGTAGGTCAGTTCGGTGTGACTCACCTCATTGGCTGATCAACTCAACTCTTAACTCTTTGCTCCCCAACCGCAATTTCTCATCTCTGTCAACCTTTCCTTTCAACTCAACTCACATCACCAAAACCAACCGAAACCATGTCTTCCATAAAGATCCGTCCAGCCACACACGTTGACATCCCCGTCATGCTCAGCATCTTCTTCTCCGCATTCTCCTCCAGCCCGTTGAACATTCGCTGCTTTCCCCCCTCGGCACCAGACGTACAAGACTTCCAAATCTCGTTCCTCAAGACCAACATTGACGATAAAGAAGACAACTTCATGATTGTAGCAGAGTCTGAATCCCGTGTTGTAGGTTGGGCGCGCTGGGTTCGCAGGGAGACGCCCTCGCCTGGAAAGACGATTGATGCTTCTGCGTACCCTGCATCTGGAGACCAGGCTCTCGCAGCACATTTCTTTCAAGTCAATGTTGATGCGACGGTTGAACATGTCGCTGGTGAGAAACACTGGTTTTTGAGTACTATCGTTACGGATCAAGAGGTGCAGAGAAGGGGTGTGGGATCTGCCCTTATGAAGTTTGGTGTTGAGAGGGCCGATGAAGAAGGCTGGATGGCTTATGTGAATAGCTCTGTTGCAGGGAGAGGGTTATATGAGAAGTTTGGATTTAAAGTCGTCGGTACAAGTAAATTTCCTGAGTTAGGCATGGTGCAGTATCATATGAAGAGAGAACCAGTCAGGCATTGATTACTTTGAACCAAATCATAACTCTTTTAAACCATTCGACTACATAGCTAATTCATAAAGAGAGGAAAAGAAACACAAAATATGACATTCGTAACATATAACCGCCCAACAACGCCCGACTTTCTTGGTTTGTTGATCTATTCGTTTCCGTCTAGAAATCTTTAACATATCTTCCGGCGATGGATCGCATCCCTTTCTACTTAACCTGTAAGATTCTATACATGCACCTATCGAGAGACGAGTCCATCGGTAACCTTCTTCCAGAGACCGTTGCGCTTCCAGGTCCAGTTCTTGAGGAAAGGAGGGTCCATGCCCGTTTCAAAGGCCTCGTTGCGGGCCTGGATCTGGGCGTTGAGGAGAGCCTGGCGGGCTGAGGAGCCGCGGTTGTGCAGTTGAGGCATCCAGTCAATGGCGTCAATGGCAAGACTGAAGCGGTCAGTCTGGTTGCGGATGGCGAGCTCGAGAGGTGTGTCGATGTTGCCCTTCTCCTTGTAGCCACGGACGTGCAGGTTACGGCTGCCAGGGCGCTTGTACGTCAGGCGGTGCACCATCCAGGGGTAGCTGTGGAAGTTGAAGATGACAGGCTTATTGTCAGTGAAGAGGCTAGTCCACTCAGAGTCGGTAAGACCGTGCGGGTGGTCGCTGGGGTGGATCAGCTTGAAGAGATCAACAACGTTAACGCAGCGAATCTTGAGGTCGGGGAAGTGCTCGAGCAGGAGGTCGATAGCAGCCAGGGACTCGTGGGTGCTGATATCACCGCAAGAGGCCATGACCAGGTCGGGATCTTGACCGGCGTCGGTACTGAATTGAGGCCAGATGCCAATACCCTTGGTGCAGTGCTCGATGGCAGCATCCATGGAGAGGTACTGAAGATGCTCCTGCTTGTCAGAAACGACAACGTTGACGTAGTTGACTGAGCGTAGACAGTGGTCCATGACTATCGTATTGGTTAGTATCATTATAGAATTCAAAAACATGATAAGAACATACCAGAAAGCAGGCAGTTACCGTCAGGAGGGAGGTAGATGCGGACAACCTCGGGGCTCTTGTTGGCAACCACGTCGAGGAAACCGGGATCCTGGTGAGTGAAACCATTGTGGTCCTGACGCCAGACAACAGCAGTCAAGAGAATGTTGAGGGAGGCGACCTTGGCACGCCATTCAACCTCGAGACACTTCTCGATCCACTTGCAATGCTGTGTATATGGTTAGTAAGGGTTATCAGACATGGTGAGTATGACACGTACCTGGTTGACCATAGAGTCAATGACATGAATGAAGGGCTCGTAGCTGTTGAGCAAACCGTGCCGGCCACTCAGGAGGTAACCCTCGAGCCAACCCTCACAGTTGTGCTCAGAAAGCATCTCTACGACACGTCCAGCCTTGGCAAGGTTGCCGCCGTTGGCGTCCTCCTCAAAGTACTCGCCCATCCAGACCTTCTTGCCCGCAGCGTAGACGCCGCCAAGCTTGTTCGACTCGGTCTCATCAGGACCAAAGAGACGGAAGTTGGTTTGATTCTCAGCAATCACATCCCTGAGGAACACAGCCATGTTGGTCATGCTAGCGTTCATGACGTTACCGGGGCTGTCGACCTTGATAGCATAGTCCTTGAAATCAGGCATTCTCAAGGGCTTCCTGAGCTGACCACCGTTGGCGACAGGGTTGGCACTCATTCTTCGGTTTCCCTCCGGAACAAGGGCACGAATGGAAGCGATGGGTGCACCAGACTCGTCAAAGAGACGCTCGGGCTCGTAGCTTCGCATCCAGTTCTCAAGGGCCTTCAGATGGTCGGGGTTTGTAGCGACGTCCGCAATGGGGACCTGGTGAGCACGCCAGTAACCTTCTAGGTAGTTGTTGTCAACCTTGCGAGGGGCGGTCCAACCCTTGGGACTTCGGAGAATAATCATGGGCCACAGAGGGCGTACAGCCTCGCCGGACTCGCGGGCCTCCTTCTGGACCTTTCTGATCTCGTCCACACAGCGGTCGAGGGTAGCAGCCATGGCCTGGTGCATTGACTCAATGTCGTCACCCTCAACAAAGTAAGGCTGCCAGCCATAGCCGATGAAAAGACTCTCGAGCTCTCGGTGTGAGATTCGAGCAAGAACCGTTGGGTTGTTGATCTTGTAGCCGTTGAGGTGAAGAACAGGAAGGACAGCACCATCGACGATGGGGTTGAGGAACTTGTTGCTGTGCCAAGCGGTAGCTAGGGGGCCAGTCTCAGCCTCACCATCACCGACCATGGTAAGAGCAATCAGGTCTGGGTTGTCGAAGACGACACCGAAGGCGTGTGAGATGGAGTAACCCAGCTCACCACCCTCGTGGAGGGATCCGGGAGTTTCGGGGGTAGCATGAGAACCAATACCACCGGGGAATGAAAAGCTCTTGAAGAACTTCTGCATACCCTCATCATCGAGAGTCTTGTCAGGGTAGACCTCAGTATAGACACCCTCAAGATAGGACTGAGAGAGAACGGCAGGGGCACCATGTCCAGGACCAGAGATGAAGAGGGCGTCAAGATCAAACTTCTTGATCAGACGGTTAAAGTGCATATATGTGAAGATTTGGCCGGGGGCAGAGCCAAAGTGACCAAGCAGTCGACCCTTGAGATGCTCGGCTTTGAGGGGCTGTCGAAGAAGAGGGTTCTCCTTGAGGTAGATCATACCCAAGGAGAGGTAGCAGCTGGCTTTGAAGAAGTCATTGTATTGCACAATCTCCTCTCTGGAGAGTGGCTCGCCCTTGACTGTAGAACGGGCAATGCCGAATGGCGAAATAGACTTGACTTCAGCCATGGGATAGGATTCTTATGTAAGAGATGAAGTTGTGTAGAGTTTTGGATGTGGTTGAACTCTTCAGATGAGAGATGAGAAGAAAAGAACAAAAGAAGGAGGCTACGTATGCAGAGTTCCAAGACTTCTTATATGAGAGAGCTGGAGGGGTTGGCAAGGAAGAAGGATAGGAGGAGAGGTAGGCATAGAGCATAGCAGGGAGTGCGGTGAGAGAATGGAAAGGTTGTACCACCCACCTACTACAGCATGTACCAGGCTCAGTTTGAAGTGTTTGCCGCAGATTGGATAGGTTAAACCAATGGGGCTACGTGTGAGGAGACGGCCGTTGACGAGATCAGCAGAGGTTACATTAGGATGATAGCCCAATTGGAGTGGAATTGGGAGAGAGGAACGTGTGAGAGGGCATAGGTTTGCGGCTGAGGGCGTGGACGTAGGTCAAGATTGGGAGGAGCAAGTATGGCACGCAGTAGATTGTTTCCACGTCGATGTGAACGAGATAGTGGCGTGGGTGGGGATGTTGCCAATCCTCGATACACAAGAAGCCACAAAAGGCGGACGATGACAAGGAAGAAGGACCGGAATATGGGCAACAAAGTGGTCTGCCTGTAGGTGGTCATCACTTTCAGTTGAGGAACTTTCCTGGCGGCGGCGGCACAGGAAGATGGGTCAATGAGTTTTGCCATGTTCCTTGGTAGGTAGGTAGGTAGCCAATGTTGGTACACGAATCGACACGACAGCCAAGGAAGGGCAAAAGAGTGGACAGCTTTGGTACGTTTTGGAGCTTTGGTTGGTGAGGGTAGTTGTCGAGAAAAGGTGGTCTGATGTTTCTTGATAGTCTTTTGCAGCACCTGTAAGGCGTTAGCTCCACCTATGACTGGGTTTTGAAAAAGGTTACTGTAAGTACCTACTGCTGACAAGCAAGTACATGCAGTAAATAAAATGATTTGAATCAATGATACCGTATCCGTAGGATCAACAGCTCTTGAGGCTGGAACTTCTCAAGGGAGTAGCCCAGGTAACCAGGTACTGACATACACCAGACCAGAGAGACCAGCATCAACAATAATGCTGCCCATCATGATGCAGAGTAGGCGTTGATTCGCGGGGATAAAGAGGCTCAAACATTGTCAGAAAAGGGTCAAGATTGGACCCAGTAGGTGGGTGGCATGTTACCTAGTCGGGCCTTATTCGTGTCGTCTTGGTTAGGTAGGTACCTAGGTATTATCTGCAGTGGCATAATCATCAGTAAGACAACACAACAGACAATCTGTGTATGTACTGACTTTCAAGCCAAAGACGGCCACGCAGGACGAGCTTGACATCTGACAGACAGGGTATAAAGCTGGAGAATGGGGAGCTTTGATTGGGGCCCCAAGGGGGGAGAGCTTAACTCCTTGAAGCCTTAAAGACTGGAGACTTGAGAGGGACTGGGGAAGAAAGAAGAAGATGATGATGAAGAGGGGAGGATCCGGCCGCTAATGGTGGAGACCCTTTACGGGTTTGGCGGCTGTCCGTCCCGTGGGTACCTGAACTTAGTCAGTTGGATACAAGACTTGGCATAGCTTTTTAGCCTATACAAAAAGTACACTGTCGCGACTTACAAGTATAGTGAGTGATTGTGGCTAGGTAGAGAGCAACATCTGATGTTGAGGCATCATGATACTTTCCCTTAGCCTCAGTTTCATTACGAGTCTTGTCTTTTTTTATTCTATCATGGCTTGACGCAATCTCGTCTCTCTAGGTTTGACTCACTTCGCAGGCTTTGTTTCTGTTCTTGGTGGTCGGATCAGCCGGTGGTGGTCTGAAATGCAGTCAAATTGGCCGTCAACCAGCCGATTGGATTCGGACAATTCTACTCCTACATAGATTGACTTTCCAACAACTTTGGTGGCATGCTTTTGTGAGTTTTGACCTGTACTTGCTGTAGCCGCCGTCATAAAAATGCAGTGTTACGTATTGTACGTTGCACTCGTTGTACCGAAGCATCGTTTCCTCGACCCAACAACGGCTTGACCGGGTCGGGTACTTTGGATCAATGAACCTCCCGACTTCTGAGGCCATCTCCAAGCTCATCGCCTTTGTTTCTTTCTTTTCACTCAGTTATACAATGGTAAATCATTGCTCAATAACCTCTGACAGGGGAGTTGATCAACATGGGCTCATATCCACTCGTTACGAGTAAAACCGCTTCCTTTCACTTTTCTCTCTTCTCCATGCACGCCCTCTGGCCCTCCAAGGGTACTTGAGAGGACCTTTTGGGTTTGACTTGGACCTCGCACCTCTTTTTATCCGCTGTTACCGTAACGAGAAAACTGATGAGACAAAAAAAAAGCCTACTGTGTAGACCCATGCACGACACCCGCTTTGCCCTGATCTGATATTACGTCCTCCCGCGTAGCCGCGCAACGATCCTCATCCGACGAGGGAAACAAGGCCGACTAAAGCTTGGAAACTGCAGAATTCGATCCTGATCTTACTCAAAATTGCCATGAGCTAAGATGGGAGTTATTTTGAGTAGAGAGCTACCCCTCATTTTCCTGTGTCGGATCTGACATGAAGCTTTCAATTTTGATTCAGCCACCAACAGAAAAAGGAAAAGAATGGAATTATGGTTCAACCATGGGGTAACTGCTCAAAATGCCATCGTTTTGTCTTTCTTTTCCCTTTTTCTTTGAAACAAGAATTGCGTAATCTTGCAGACGCCAAACGTTACCAGGGGCTTGGATATGGGTGTCTGGTGTCGTTGTCTATCTACCTACTCCGTAGGTATGGTAGCAACATGACATGACATGACTAGACTATGGAGCATGTCGTTTAAAGCCTGAAAGCGGTATTCGGCGGACCCCAATGTTGAAGATGCGATCTTATCTTTACCCTAATCCTTCAACCATAATCTTGGGTGGGCTTCTTCGACCCTGGCTTCCTACCACTGCAGTGTGGCCATGGGGAAGATGTCCAGCGATGAATGTCTTTCTTTCTGGTGTAAGCGGCTCAATAATATGAAGATGGACTTCTTCCCAGCTAAAATAGCAAGATGTGTGACTGATGGAATTACAATTTCATCAACTAACCTAGTTGTCATTTGACGAGGCTGGCCTATGAATATTTCCATAGTAGGTACTACCTAACCAGGACTTATACTCGATGTATCACCACCCAAACAGTCCCGGAAAAAGCAAACATAACAGATCTAATATATGTAATCTACGTCCCCACATTCTCTTGCATTACCAAACTATTCAATGGCATCTATATCTTTGCTCTTGAAAGATCCTCGTTATTATAGGCCAACAGACTTGATGGCCAAGTCAAGAATCGCATGATCGGCACTGGTCATACCTAGCCGCAGCCTACGTAAAAATGGAATGTTTCCCCCTCCAAACCACACGTTGCGTGCGTCTCGTCCCAAGCATAGAACAGAGCAATGAGATGGGTCGCATTCGCTCGCTCACCGAAGCCTGACGTAACGCTCCCCCGCCACTTGTTAAGTTTATCCCGCTTCTCATCGGCACTTGGTGATGTTTTGCAACCTGCATGATAATCAACCTCACCCACAACCGAAGAACATCGAGAGACGAATACCATTATAGAAAGAAGAGAGAAGAAGAAATCAAGATGCATTCAATCCTCGATATCGCGCATCGTCCAGAGACGCCGAGACCTGATCCGCCTATTCCTAACGAGCCAGACAATGGCGAGGGGGATGGCATCACCGATTATCTGCATTAAAAGCAAAGATGCATGAATATTCAAGGTTGGGAATTTGAGCTATGGTAGGTTCTCAGATGGACAAGAGTACTTGTCGACTGATGAGAGATGATTAGCATGGACGAAATTGATGCTTTCTCTTATGGCGTTTTATTATTTTCAACTTATTCGATCTGCACAGCTTCATGAGGTCTTGGAACTATCAGAATGTTTCCATAGAGTATTTTCTTGAGAAATTCTGGTCTATCGAATGTATGGATGGATGGATATACGACGGCGTACAGATTGCAGTTCTTCTACTCGGATACAAATTGGGCACCATACTACACATATAGTACTTTTTAACATGATCATGATTAACTTAATCATGCCGTTTGAGTACCACAAAACAAAATAAAGAAATATCTTGATTCTTTGATAGAACTTCATAACGGCCTAGAACGGGCCGTCTGTCCGTGGCACCTACATTCCCATAGAAAACATAGTAGCTCTTTTTCATATATGTAGACGACACTCTACGTCATTACATTCATTTATATTCAACATCGACTCCAACCAATCCTCTCAAACCCGTCATCAGAACCACTCGCATGCAGTGCCGAGTAGCACCAATATCTGTGACTCGTTCTTAACCTTTGAAACCATACGTGCACTGCGGCCCCGATAACTGAATTCATTCACCTGCATCGACATCGTGCGTCGCCACAAACCAGCCAGAATGAGCGACCCTTCAAACCAACCCACACGCACCGACTCTCTCACAGCAGAGATGATCGAGTTTGCAGGCCGAATGTACGAATCAGCTAGGAAAGGGGATGTGGCTGCCTTTGAGAAAGCGCTTCCCGCTGGGTTGCCGCCGAACCTCACAAATGACAAGGGGGACACTTTGGTATGTCACTCGAGCATCAATCATGGGATTTAAATCTGTAGTATCACTGTAACTGACAGGAGAAGCTCATGCTAGCGGCGTATCATGGTCACGCTGATCTAGTCAACGTACTCATCCAGCACGGCGCTGATCCTAATCGACTGAATGACAGAGGCCAGAGCCCTCTCGCAGGCGCAGTTTTCAAAAAGGAGGATGCGGTTATCCAGGTATGCTTCCCTTCAACTCTGCCTGCATCTTTCCAAGAGTATGTGCTGATAACCATGGTGCCTCAGGTGTTGCTAGAAGGAGGCGCAGACCCTGAGTACGGCCAACCGAGTGCCTCAGAGTGCATCACCATGTTCAAGCAGGAGGATGCTTGGAAAGCCAAGTTTGATGCGGCTCCTGGACGAGGACAGGCTGGGAAAACACGCAGAGCAGAGAACGAAGCATGAACTCTTTGTAGTTGATCTCTTCAATACCGTTAGCAATAGTCTCGCCAAAGCAGTCAGATAATTCATCGAGAGTAAAGCCAGAGGGTGTCCTTTTTACTACGTTTTCCAGCCCATCAAACAGATGAATCACAGTCTGATCACAAAATACCACCATAGCACCGTACGACATTCACTTCATTACCCCTAAAACATCTACCTCAAAAACCCCAAACAACGCCGGCCAGTTCTCAAGCCAGGATTCACCCCAAAAATACGCCATCGCTCTCAAGCCTATGTATAATCCAAGATCACTAATACATGCAAAAGAAGCATTCAAAAAGGTACAGTCACCAATCAACCATGGTTAGACTGGTGTATCTGTAGCTAGCTCACTTGAATGACTTGATCTTGGTGTACAACACCGTGTCATAAAAGTTGTAGTTTGGATCAAGTTCGCAGAAGGGGTGCTGCGATAGGAGCACATCCGCTGTGGGACGATCAAAGGGGTTTCTGTTTCGTAGTCAGCACTGAAATACATGAGGTTGTGGCTTTAAGAACAACTTACACTTGGAAACAATCCATCATAAAGGCCACAGCCAACGGGCCAAGGGTATCCTGAATATCCTCAGGGATCGGCGGCCTCTCACCGTTGGCGATCTTGTAAATAGCACCGACAGCCTCCTCCTTGGCCCACGGACGCTTGCCAGCAAACATCTCGAGTACCACACAACCCAAACTCCAGATATCCACTTTGGCGCTGTAGCCCTCGCCTTGAGACCGGATCACCTCGGGTGCCATCCAAAAGACTGAGCCTTGCATCGAGTTCGTCTTGTCATTGCCATAGATGTTGTCTGTCTTCTTGGAAATACCAAAATCGCTGATCTTGCACGTTCCATCCAGATCAAGAAGGATGTTGTCAGCCTTGAGATCACGGTGCAGAATACCCTCACGATGAAGATAGGCCAGACCAGAGAGCGTCTGTCGTGTCAGTGAAGAGACAACAGACTCCTCGAATTTGCCGTGCTTGCGAAGACACGATCCAATGCTGCCACCGGAAATATACTCGAGGAAGATACTGATACTAGTTTCCTTCCGCTCGCAACCAAGGTACTGCACAATATTTATGTGATCCAGGTGCTGCATAGTGTCGATTTCCTGGTCCAGAGCCGCAACAAGCTCCTTCATCTTGCTCTTGTCTCCGCCGGCGGCCTTGGGGTTTACTTCAACCTCCTTGACAGCCAAGAAATCTCCAGTGGTTGCGTTCATACCCAAGTAGACACGACCGTAGGTACCCTTGCCGATAAGCTGACCTTTGAACCACCTAAACGTTGTCTGGCGCTTCGGCACGGTGTCTTGAGGAATCTGTGGCATGACTACGCTGCCGCGTCTGTCTGGTCGAATCTGCACAATGTTGGCGTTGAACATCTTTGTGCTCTTTCGACGCATAATATTGCCCGATGGCTGTCCTTGGTTGGTCGAGGTGCTTCGCTTGTTAGCTTCGTGGGCACCACGGGCCACTTCTCGGATGGACTTCATTCGACCAAGACCACCTGAACGTCGAATACTTCTCTGGGCCACTGATGTTGGTCGTTGATCCAGAGCTTTCAAGGTTGACTCATCAGAACCCAAGGTATCATTCTCATTATACAGAGATGGCTGTCGAGATGGCGGAATCGCTGCCGATGTTGCCGCTTGATGAGAGGCACTCGTCGGAGGCTGTGCGTGTGTCGTTCCCCCATGCGCTGCGTTTGCTTGATCAAGATTGGCTTCTGTTCCCTCAGCAATTGGGGATGGTAGCATTCCTCCTCCCCCTTCACCACCTTCGTCGAGTACGGGTTGATCAAGGTCTAGATTGGGGAAGAAGTCGTCCAGGTTGTTAATAAGGGCGTCTGTTGGAGGTCGGTTGGCCCAAACATCCTTTTCAATAAACGATTTCCGTCGACCCAGCTTGCTCTGGTTCTCTTCCGATTCCCAAGTTTCAGAGTGAGGCGTTGTTGGCTTCTGGCCACGAGCAGAATTGTCCTCGTTACTATCTGGCGTTATGCTGCTGCCATACGATTTGGGCGATGTGAATGCAACAGATAGACCCTTTCGCGAGCGCGCTGTGTTAACGGTCAGGCTAGGACGCTTGTTATGGCCATTTGCATCTCCCTCTGCAGCGCCCTTGCCCTTGTTTCTATTGGCAAGTGGGATTGCAAAGAGTCCATCGTCAGAATCATCCCCACTGTCATCATCATTATTAGCTGGCGGTGGTGCCGGAGCAGGCTTCGAGAACTGCACGTCCGAGTCCTCAAAGCCTGGGTCAGGTCCATGACTGGGACGTCGTTGTGGTGGTGACATCTGGAATGAACCCCTTGAACGATTCGAGTTGGGGCTCATGTCTGTAGGAGAGGATGCTCGTGGCACTGTTAAATATGATTTAGCCTCTGGTACGCTTTCTAAACTGGGAGGGGAGGGTGTCTCGTTAGGGGAATAGTCCGGCACAATGAACGGCAAGTTTTTCTTGCTATAGGTCACAGTACCCGGCGTTGACATCGTACTAGGACTACCCCGACCCAGGCTGTGCTGGGACGGATCAACGCTAGAGATGGTATCCTTACCTCCAGGAATTGACTGTGTTGAGCTCCAGTTGGGAGAGGTGGGACGTGGGTTGTTCTTGGCAGATTGTCCGATCGCACTCAAGTTTCTACCCATGCCTGCAAGCGCTGCTCCAATACCAGCGGGGCCGGTAGCTTGTTGTTGTTGTTGTTGTTGTTGTTGTTGTTGTTGTTGTGCATGCTTGCTTCGCCTCCTCTTCTCTGACATCTCGCTGTCAGCACCCACCATCATGGGCGGATGTCTTGGTGAGGGATAACCCTCGAAGCTGCTGCTGGATGTGCGCATGCTTGGTGCCGCCTTTCTGCTTAGTGAGTTTGCCTTGATCAAGGTGGCAGAAGGATCGCTAGGTGGTGCTGGTGGTCGCCTTTGGGGTAGCAGCGGTTCTGGCCGTTTATCCTCATACGGCGACTCACGAGGTTGGTCGAAATCAACATTGCGGCCTACAATACCAGGTCCAAACGATTCTGAAGGGCTACCCTTCATCGCCGCTTGCTTCCTCTTGGCCAGATACTCGCGCTGTTTCCTCTCCATTTCGGCTCTGTATGTGCTTGCCTCTTGTGCCAGATTCTTATCCTCTATCTTACTATCATCCGTTAATGTGTTAGACCGAGATGTGGGAGGCGATGAACTAGATCGCTGTCGGCTATTTCGCTGGGCGTCTTCGGGAGATGTCCCTGGAGCAAGGTAGCCAGGAGATAAAGCCACGGGTGCTTCGGCTTTCGTAGTAAGACTGGAGACAGGAGCAACCCCGGGTGGAGTTACAAAGAACTTGAGTGTTCCAAGAGGATCGCCCTTTACTCGCTTGACTGTGAGAAGATTCTGGTCATCTAGTGGATCGACGTGCTCAAATTTTCCGACCTCAGTGAGATATATATTCGAGTTCTCAGAGTCGCCTAGGCCCAGATGCATGCAGATAACTTGGCGGACTTCCGCTGCTGATTCAGTCTCAGTGATGTCGCACATCCGGTAGTTCCAATAATCCATGGTAGCTAGAACATAGGTCCTCACAGGGCTGACTCTTCTCGGTCGGTGGCCCATGGCATACCCATTCTTGTCTTCGTGACCCAATGTTGAACCAGAGAGGTCAAGAGTGGTGTCACTACCGTTGGTCCCTCGTACACCCAAGCCCACAGGTCTCATGGTACCCTGTGGTGAAGTTGGAGAGGCCTCCATATCGTCCGGAGATGGGTATGCTCCATCGTCCCTTGTTTGTCTCTTTTTCCTTGATAAGAAGCTAAGGAAGCTCTTCGAGTCCTTTGCTGAAGCAGGGGTTTCGGCACTTGCTGATCTATCACCTGCTTCTGAGGGAGAATGTCGAGAACGAATATCGTGATTTCGACCATGATGTACAATGTCTCCCAAGTTCATACTCCGGTTGAGCAATGAGGCGGCATCTGATGGCACTCCGGATCCATAGATGGCTGCGTTGGAGGCCACAGAATCTAAGCTATTCCGAGAGCGATGTCCGGTTTTGATTGTGTTAGGAGATTGAGAGAGAATAGGCGTTGTGTTTGAAGTGAACACAGCTGGGGGGATACTCGGGCTGCCGTTGGGACTGGCTGAGTGCGCAGCAGGGCCGCGAAATATGGCCTCATTAGACTCACTAATGTTAGGACTATGACGACGCGCACCGTCCGTATCAACATGCTTGAGAATGTTTCGGTGATTAGACTCAGAGTTCATGTTGGACCCGCTGACACTGTTGGGCATCGTGGTGGCTCTCGTTTGAGAAAACCTACGGCCGCCAAAGCCAGAACCAGGCGCATTAAGAGGCGTCTACGAGAAAAGTCAACAAAATTTGTGTGCTTACAATAACAAAGTAGGTCAACAAACATTAGGCGAGTCCATGGGATCAGTTCCAGCGCTTGGTAAGTTGTTCCCATGTCCGCCGTTAAGGGATTCTTTCCGTCCGTGTGTCGTTGCAACTTTTGAAACATCAGCTGGTCGCCCGGTCACAATACTTCGGATCAGTCTTCGCATTCGTTTGCCCTCCTCTCGCTCTCGTGGCTGGTCCCAACCGGTTCTGCTGTTGGTGCACTCTTGGGCAAGCCTAGGATACACCTGTTGATGCATCATACCAAAGTTACCACGACCACCGTGGCCACTTCCGAGCTCGAGGAACTGCGCTCCGTGTAGGTTAAGGGCCCTGAATGTTTCTTGCCAATCTATCGAGAACTGGTTCTTGGCCAACCAAATTAGTACGGTATCAAGGGGCCACTGGGCAGCAATTTCCGGGGGGATCGAGCCGGGAGGAGTCGTGTTTGACGAGTTGGAGGTGCCGCGTGGCTGGGCGTTATTGGCAGAATAAAGGCGTTCCCTCGTAGCCTCCTCCATGGGGGTTGTGGCATTTGTGTCAGTTCCGCTCAGCGGTGTTGTCACTGGCCGTGTTGTCTGCGAGTTGACAGTCAGGGTTGGGTCTTCCAGTCCAAAGGCGGGGATACCAACTCCCTCTCCGTATGTGTCGCCCTGCGGTATGTAGGTTGCACTCATGGCCTCGTTTGGCGGGGGAGGTGGTGGGATAGAGACAGTTTGCCCAGCGGCGATCTGAGCGTGTAACTTTGGGTTGTACGGCTGGTGCTGGCCGGGCGGCGGCGGGGGGATGTTGAAGCCTGGCCGTCCGTCATACATGCGCCCAAAGGCGCCGTGCCACGGAGGCTGCTGGCCGAGAGCACTCGCTGGAGGCGGACCGGGAGGTGGGG
>JAJJWN010000133.1:0-91414 GCA_021655885.1 Fusarium abutilonis | reverse complement strand
TATTATAGCTCCGGTTTAATATGTATTATCAGTAGTAGCTTATTAAAGAAGCCAAACATACATACAGAGTACGAATATAAAATTAGTACGGAATAGATATATTTCGCTTCGTCCCGTTTTTTCCCCCACCATTTTTCGGTTTCGCTCTCAATTCTTTCCCATCACGATTGCTTGGTAAGAATTTTTCGCTTCCCACGAACTGACTTATCAGATCGTCGGAATTAAGACAGACTGCTTACAAAACCTCGGCCTTCGGACAGTTTACCTGTCCGTGACACGTCCCCATCCACCAAATCATAGCGGCCAAAGCATAGGCGTGACTGGGTGTAAATGCCTGTAACACGTCTGATCTCCCTCTCTCTGTATCGTGACCAAAAAAAAATTATCTCCGTAGAATATTCATTTGTTCGTGTTCATCAGTATAGCGCGATATTACGATTTGTTGTTGCCTCATGAGTTGTTGCTGCTGTTGTCGTCGTCTTGGCTTGACAAGGATCCTCTGAAGTTAGAGTTGACCACCCTTGCTTGCGCCTATCATTTGTGAAGCCCTCAAGACAAAGATTACATACATACATACTTATATGAGCAACGTTGGCCGTGACGATGCCTCCGGTTATGACCAAGTCCGGCCCTCCCGCGTCGTCGAGAACTGAACCTTTGGCATGCGTCTCGTGCAGGGCCCGTAAGTTGAAATGCGACCGGCAAAAGCCAGCCTGCAGTCGCTGTTTAAAGGTTTCAAATGAATGTGTCTATCCCGAGTCACGGCGGAAGCCAACTTTTAAGAGAAGAAATGTCAAGGAGCTCGAGGCTCGTCTGGGTACTTGAAAGCCTCATCCAGTCTCGTTGAGGAACCGCTGATCGCTGATGATATATCTCAGCCCAAGTCGAGGACTACCTCAAAGAGGTCAACAAGAACTCTTCAGAAGAAAAGACGGATGATGACAGTTCTCTTCATCCGACTCAGCCGGACATGCCCTTTATTGATGTCGATTTCCTGTCCGAACCCCCTCAGACAGCCGACATACCGTGTTTCACATCACCAAATGACTTTAACTCGTTGATGAGTCTGGGCATGTCCGAGCCTTTGCCACCAGACCATGTCGTGGAGGAGCTGTAAGGACTATATCGGCCCAAGGTCTCTATCAAAACACCAATACTGACCCTTGGTTTGCTAGCAACACCATCTTCTTCCAATCTGCATACCGGATGATACCAATCATTCACCCAGGAAACTACACGAAAGCCTTTTATGGCCCTCTCATCAGACGACCACCAATGTGTCTGAGATATGCCATATGGGCTCTGGCAGCCGTTGGTAATACAAAGTATGACGAGTATCATGACGTCTTTTACCGTCGTGCACGGCAGTATATCGAACTAGACACAATGAAGGTAAGCAGTCGAAGATGTTGTGTATATGACAGTGTTAACCTCTCCACAGGGTCATGGCGACAGCTTCATATCTACCCAGCACGTGCAGACATGGGCCCTCATCTCCTTTTACGAGGCAAAGTTACTATTATTCACCAGGTCGAGCTTAAGTGTAGCCAACGCTGTCCGTCTATGCCACATGATAGGTCTCGATCGTTTGGACGGAGATTCCCTCGGGATGGCACCGCCGTTGGGACCTCCTCTTACATGGGCTGAGCTGGAAGAACGGAGAAGAATATTCTGGGGAGTCTTTGCCGCCGATTCTCACTGTTGTATCTCCACGGGCTGGCCAAGCTTGATCAATTCGGAAGATGTAGATACAACCCCCGTCTCCCCCTTAAACTTGCATTGACGAGCGTATAGGTTGCAACCAGACTCCCTGCATCTGAAGAAGCGTTTATGGAAGATCGCAAGGAAGAAGCTCCCTTCTTGGACGAGGTATTCCAGGGTGCTCAGTACGCAGGATTTGCTGGAACTGTCATTACCTGCCAGACCTTCAAGGTCATCCTACGCCATGTTCACCGTTCCAAGCCAGATAATCGATGCGACGATGTGATGCACGGCTCATTCTGGACGCGACACCGTGAGCTGGATAACACCTTATCCAGTCTATTCATGTTTCTTCCTGCAAAGTTCCGTCTTCCTGAAAACATAAGAGACGTTTCGGCCCTCCACCTTAATCTCAATCTACACGCCTCCGTCATCTGCCTACACCACGCGGCCGTGGAAAAAGCCGAGAAGCATAATCTACCTGATAATGTCAAGCAGAACAGCATCGCTCGTCTTCGGGCTGCTGCGGAGGAGATTGTCAACATCATGCGGCTTACCTCACATCCCACTCTCTTTTTTGTATGTGTGTCGGTAATTCGATAGCCGTTTACGTACTGACATGACATTTTTTTTTATAGAAGAGTCCGCTATCCGCTCTATCGCTGTACTGCACAACCACAGTATATGTATATCTAGCCAAGCAAAACCCAACGAGCGGCCTCAGTTCAATCGATTTGTCAAACTTCCAACTCATCATCCAATGCATGGAAGCCATTAGCCGCGTACACACCATCACTAGAACCTTTCTACAACATGCATGCCTCGATATTGAAAAAAACGGCCTCGATTCTCTTATCCGCGTGCCTTCACTCAAGAGATATCGCGATGCTTTCGGATCTGAAAAGTCACACATACCCCTTATAGCTCGCAGCTCGGTTGCGCAACACACTGAAACGTTGTCGCCACTTGTACTCGCTAACCAAAGCAAGATAGAGTCTGAACTTACGAGGTTGGACAAGGTAGCCCAGGCTATGGGAATGTCCGAAGGTCATGCCCTAGGAAATGATTGCTACCAGGCTGTGCTTGGAGCCGTCACTCGCAATGTTGAGCCTGCGAATAAACCAAACTCTACAACCAACAAACGAAAACGGATGGATCACAGGCCTGGGCCTGATCTGATGGCCAATCTGCAAAATAGCGTACCAACCGTTGGCCCCAATGACATGAATCCTGATCTCAGTTTCAGACGAGCAGGAATATGGCAGACGCCCTTTTCTCCTCGCATACCTGAGCGTACAAACTCATCAACGTCGTCTTCTCCAGCTAACCACAGTTCAAATCCCGACTCGTATACCAGGACGGTCTCAGGGAGTAGCCATACGTCGCCCAACATTGGTCTTGGAAACACTGCGCAAGAGAACCGGATCGATTTGAGAGCTTTCCAGGACCGGATTTCTACGCCGATATGGCAGTCTACTGAAGAGACACTCTTGGCACAGATGATGACGAATAGTCTTCCCAGCGATGGGGGTGATCCTTGGGGAGTACTGAATGCAGACTCGAGCTGGGATGGCGAGGGTCTGCTAACAGGGCATTAAGGGGATTTTTGTGCGAATATGATATAGTTTTCTTTTTGGTTTTGTTATATCTGTAAGAAAAGAAATTGGATGAAGGAGGTTATTTGTGGGATATGTATACCCTCTTATAGACGGACAACACACGTCTCTTGTATTAGTATTAGGTGTACATTATATGAGATGGTGGAATCATTTTTAGTTTTGTATTTTTACAGCTATGAGTACGTATCTATAAAACAAATTGATCAAATACTTATCAATTAACGAAACGTTCCTAACCGTCACATCCGAACCCCTGTAAGTTATAGTCAGGACTTGTATGGAAAAGCTCCACCTACTCTCATTCATGTCTTGTCCCCCTTTGAACATCCTCATCTTTCTCCAAGATACCAGCCATTGACTGAGCACAAGTCACTATCTACAATGTTTCAATACGTAATTGGCCTTGTAGCCATACTTCTCGTATTCTCCAACCCCATCAGCGACTTCTTTTATCCAGATCGCGCCGCTCGTACCCATGAAGCCACTCAAAGACCAAAGTTCAATGAATCTTTGCTTGCCATTGATGCACCCAATGCGACTATCCCCGAATGCGCGCCTGATCCATATGTAGCTAGAATTGTGAGCAGAGAGCCTCTCGTTGTGTATCTGGAGGGCTTCTTGAGCGACCAAGAAAGGAGCCATCTGTTGGAGATAAGGTCCGTGGACACATAACATTCAGTCACATCATATAAACGTTTATACTGATACCCTGTAGCGAACCAATCTTTGTACCATCAACCATCACAAACAATGGCGAAGCCACTCATCGTGATGCTTCAGTCCGCGACTCTCACGTCGCCGTCATTCCCAGAACTGACACCGTCCGCTGCATCGAGTCCCGCGCCCGTGCCCTCCAAGGCTGGCGTCCTGAGCTCTGGATCGAACGTCTGAGGACCCAACGCTACGGACCAGGCGGTCACTACAACCATCACTTTGACTGGAGCTCCAACACGCGCGGGTGGGGACGCGTGAGCAGTCTGATGGCATGGGTGGATGGCTCAGATGATCTCAAGGGCGGTGGCACTGAGTTTCCTCTGGTGAAGAAACCTACAGAAGAGGAATGGTGTCGGTTCATTGAGTGTGCCGAACAAAGTGAGGATGGGGGTGAGGGTACTGATACCGGGGTGGTATTCAAGGTTGTGCCGGGGAATGCAGTGTACTGGGAGAATTTTGCCGCTGATGGAAGAGGTTATCAGGAGACGTGGCACGCAGGTTTGCCCGTCAATGAGGGAACAAAGATTGGACTGAACATTTGGAGTTTTGGGCGGATTTAGATGAGCAGTAGATTTGGGCATCATAAGGTCGGTCGGTGTTTATGACACAGATATAGAGGCTCTTGAGAGCGTATGTGCTATTGTACTTGGGCATAGACGTTGTGATTTACTAGGTTTGTAATCACGATTCATATCTCTATATCTATACCTAATACCATGAATGCTATCCCAGTGTCAATGCTCCAACCCATTATCAAACCAACCAGCACAAGGTCTACAGCAAGCCAGACGCCCTTACTTATAGAACAAATAAAACACCCCAAAGTTGGCCGAAGACCATATTTCGTAATCCCGTATTGTTCCTCACCTCTTAAATGAGAAGCCAGGCAAACCCCAAAGCAAACGCCCCAGCAAATGCAGCAACAAGCCCATCGCCCTGAAGCGATCCAGCGCTATTCTCCTTCTTGTCGGTAGAATCACTTGAAGGTTCAGGCTCATTCACACCCGTTGCTGAAGGAGCTGAATTCTTTCCCGATCCAATCTCGAGGATATGCGACTCGGTAGCATCAAAGTTGCTCTGAGCAAGCGAAATCTCGTTGTTCTCCAGATCGAACACGACATAAGCGCTGCGTAAAAAGGTATCACCAAGGATAGAAACGTCTGGTTGCGCGGGTGCAATGCCAAACGTACACGCCGCCTCGCCGTTGTCAAACGACAGCTGGCGCTCTTTGAAGTCTGTAAAGTCAAGGACCAGCTCACTCAACGGCACTGTGATCTGAGCTGGGCCGTCGAAATAGAACGTCAGGTTACCTGAGTCGTCGGCGAGGTCGCAGGGTACATATGCGGTTTCGTCTCCCTCTTCATACTGGGCGCCTACAATGTCGTAGATGTCCTCTACAACCCGGGCGGGAAGATATGTGAGAGTTGAGCCCGAGTCGAGGACGACGTCGAGGGACATATCTTCTGCGATGGTTTCTGAGTCTGAGCTTAGACCTTGGAGGGTGATGTAGAATTCAGCATATACGCCGTCAATCTTGTTGACGGGCAGGGTGACCAGATCGCCAGTGTATTGCCCCTGGTCAACTCCACCAAACAAGATGGATCCTGTGGCAGATTCAAGATCGTCCAAGTATAAGCTGTAGGCGTTTGATGCAATCAGACCATCGGCAGCCAGCTTAGCCGGCAAGTTCTTGTAAGGCTTCTCGTCGAGCTCGTCGACCTGAGCTTCATTGCTAGGGTAGCCAATACCAAGAACGCCTTCATTGTCTGAGGAATCGTATCCAATGCCAAACTGGAGATCCTTGACCTCGATCTTTCCCATGCGGAATGCCTCGGTGGCGTAGTCGCCCGATGCTCCTGAGCCGTCGGCGTAGGAGATGTTGAAGTTGCTGGCAACGTATTGGTAGGTTGACGACTTATTTGCATTGTACAAACCAGACTCGTTGCAGATGTTACCGCGGGTAGAGCACAACTCGGAGTCTACAGAGTTGACCCATAGATCACTGCTTCCAGTATCGAGATGTAGACGAAACTGCTGGGGTGGAGTGCCTAGGGTGGCGTTGAGGAAGTAGAGCGATTGCTAGACAGAGAGGGTTAACAAAAATGGCTTGATGATGCTAAATTCGAAATTCACCTCGTTGTCGATTCCGATATCTACTGTCCCGCGTTTGCTGTGTCGTCTTCGGTCGTGGGCAATAGGATTATCTATCTTGCGCCGCTGCATATTGACGCCAATAACTCGAGGCTCGAGTCCATCTTGTCTCTTTTGCAGAGATAAGGCATTTGTGATTGAGGATAGAGAAAGCAATAGTATACAAGACAATTGCACGGACTTCATGGCTGAGACTTAGTAGTTGTTGTCATGCGACACTCAGAGAGGGACCAGCTCTTTCAGCACCGCGGACAGGTCCTAGTTGTTTATATTATACATCAACTCATCCAACTAGTTTCCAGCTACATCTCGCCTTGAGCCGCACTCTTAGCATTGTCACTCTGTCATAGATGGATGATGGGCGCAGGGGTTTGCCGCACATCCGCGCGGAAACAAACTCTCAAGAAGCGTCAACGTCACCCTCCAACGGCAGAGCCACCGTCCAGACCGAGGAAACGAAAAAGCCCGAATTTGTTGAAAGAAATAGGAGGATGAAAAAGACGTATCCGGTGGCTCCAAGCGCCACCATCTGGAGACGCGCGTCCGACCTAAACCTCTGTACAGTATCAACCTATGACGAAGCTGCAAGACATCAACGGAATAGCCGATTTGCAGAAAATATCCAATTTAGCGTCTTGTCCGTGATGGGACGTTGACTTGGGCGTCTGACTGGCGTACAAGTTATGACGTGGGAGGCCATGGTCCTAACATTAACCAAGGTACAAGAGTTGCCAAAAATATCATTGTCTAACAAAAAGGCTTTAGTCAATATGACGAGTCTTGGAAAGAAATAATTACTATACTTTTACGAATATTGAATTAATTACCGCAACTAGTTAGACCAATGCTGACGACTACTTCTCGTGATAAAGACTGTCGGCCACACTTCCGACTTACCACGGAAAGGCCATTTTGTGCATAATCTTGGTGACACGATGAGGGTAGCCTGGATATTATCTGACTGACTACATCCTTTCTGATCCATTATATTTCTGTTTTAAAGAGACATCCTCGTAGCTAAATGCCGTCCCCAGCGTCAAGTCCTAAACTCATCGTCTTCACCACCAGCCACTTACAGCACTCCTTATTCGTCTGCCTATCCATACCACGTCAACTCCAACACAAACCCAACTAAATTTGACGCAAACCAGGTCCCTTATAGCTGCCTGGCAAGGCGCATGCCAGGGCTGAAAGGTCTTTGTGAGGCTGACATGCTTGGAGGGGTTGACATCACGTCTGGCTGAGCTGTTCAGCTTCGGAATACATAGATGTATATATATGCGTGTATATATGCTGACCACTTTCTACTGACATGAGAATATTTACTACAACAATCAATTGAACAAATAATATCAAATTCTATACAAACCTGAACCATGGATGCTGCTCTCATCGCAAATATGGACCGCTGGTATAACTCCTGCTCCTCAACTTGATAACCAAAACTCAGCTGACACAATCCTCCTTTCCTCCCAGTCCAATGTACGCCGTAAGTTACTCAAGCGCCCATAAAAACACCCATATCTAACCGTGCTAATTCACAGTCCTTCTTCGGCGCCATCGGCTGCGCGTGTTCCATCGTCTTCACAACCTTTGGCGCAGCGTACGGCACCGCAAAGTCCGCTGGCGCCATCTTCCAGTCTGGTATCCTTCGTCCAGACATGATGATGCAGAACACGTACGAAACAAGACCCTGGTCCTAACGGTGCACAAGCTGACCCGACTCTAGGCTCTGCGCCATTATGGCCCAGATCCTGTCCATTTACGGCCTTGTCGCAAGTGTTATCATAACTGGCAGCATCAAAGAAAAGATGGCCATCTACACCGCTTTCCTACAGCTTGGCGCCGGAATTTCTGTTGGACTTTGTGGCTTGGCTGCTGGATTTGCTATTGGCATTGTTGGAGATGCTGGAGGTGTGTGGCTTTCCTGCATCAATTGACAGCAACACCCTGGGAGAGAAATCGCTGACATGTTTTAGTCCGTGCGAGCTCGCAGCAGCCGCGCCTCTATATCGGAATGGTTCTCATCCTCATCTTTGCCGAGGTCCTGGGCTTGTACGGCGTCATCGTCTCTATCCTCATGCTCACCCGTTCCAAGCTCGAAGTCACCGAGTGCAGGTATTGAGAAAGGTACCCAAGGAAGTAATCGCCGTGCATGCTGTATTAACCCATGGCATCATAAACCGAGTCTGGCGGTTGATATACTGAATGAATATTGTGGGGGGTATCTGCACATCTAAGATTATGACGAAACAGGCACAAAGTACACAGGCTCTTCTCTCCCATGTCCCTGCCTTCCTCTTGTTACAATGCCCATTCGTTAACATTGTCATTATGTGTGATGAAAGGCTCGTCGATCCTCTTGATCGCCAAATCACTACAAAGAATACTGCTCACATGGTTAGCTGTGAGACTGCAAAGGGAGAACGGCAACTTACCAAGAAGAGGCCACAAGAGCGTCAAGTTCCGCCACGACAGACTCCCTCTGCGTGCCACTGGCCAGTCCCTTCTGTATCTGTGTTTGTAGCTCCCTGATACGCGATGACTTTCCAACCCCTGCCTGCTCCAGCACTTTCCGTCCCAAACAATCTGAATGAAACGAGTGCTGGCACGGGAAAACAAAGAATTGTCGACTCAACAACGGCAGCCCACAAACGTAGCACTTTTCTCCAGGCTCCACGATTGCGTACCGATGGTCGAGCGCGGCGATATCAACCTTGATATTCGTAGCGGTCTGCGAGGACTCATCCATCTCTTTCTTCAAGTTATCAATATTGCGACTGTAGTCCTCCAGTGCAGCACAAATCTCCTCTTTGAAGTCATCAATGACAACAAAGTCAGGGAAAAAAGGAATCAGGTCCTCGATCTTGAGCAAGTCACATCGCTTAAGAAACTCGATGGCTGTCTTAATCCCGTTCGACTGCGAAATGACCTTTCGAGCCACTGCAAGCCACAGACGTTTACGCAGTTGCGGGTTTGACATGGGTCGATCGGCAATGACTGCTGCTAGTTCGACTTCACCATGAGAAAGAGCCAGGTCGACAGCTTGGAGATACTGTCCCATGCTGGTGTAGATGTGGACGCATGATAGTGTTCGATGGTGCTGAATGCAAAGACGAAGGGCGAAATCTGGATCATAACAAGGCTCATCCCCTTGCGCTTGTAGATAGGACAGAAGCCCCGACTCATCCTTTGAGGCGTGTGAAGCGTAGATAGAAACAAGAGTATTATGCACCGCCGCATCCTTTGAGTTGAGTTGATAGACTGCATAATTGAGGTATCTTATAGCCTGGTTCTGCGCGTTTGGACCGCCTGTAAATGTCCGGTTGTACTCAAGAAAGGCAGGGATGAGGTTCCGAGGCTTGAGGTCGGAATGTCTCATCAGGATCTCGACCAGTTCCGGCGCGACATATGTCATCAGAACGCTGCTATATCGGTAAAATACTTCAGGGTCTGTCTGTTTCTTGAGAACTTTCAGGACCTCGCTCCACCGTTCTCGCTGTACCCAGTAAGAAAGAACATAGTTATAGTCATTGACAGCATTCGCAAAGTAGAGAAGCTCTCCTTCGCGGCCGTGGCTGCTAATGACATCGTACACCATCTTCCGATCCAGATCATGCTTGTACTTGTCAACAAAGTCCCTATATTCCTTCTTTACAGATTCGAGCAGCTTCTGTGATTCGGTCGAGTTTGTGTTCTCTGTTGGCTCAGCCTGCGTATTTATGGTATCATCCAGCGAGTTCAACTTGGACATGAATATCTCGATCAACCAGCCTGCAATCATCATCCGCTGCATGACGGCCGATTTTTTGAGGGAGGCTAGTTTCGTTAGTAGGAACTTCCTCAGGGCATCTGGCTGGTTGTTGTCGATAATGCTCAGCGCAATATCCTCAAACGGTTTATTACTGCGCCCGTACACAGTAGCAGCCTCGAGCCACTGTCCCTTGCTGGCTAAATGATCGCCATATGCAGCCGCAACCGTTTCTTTCTGTAGCGGCGTTCGAGCATGCTGCAGAGCTGGCTCGAACTGTTGCAGCTTGGTCATGATCTCCCAAATATTGCGCTCCTCGTCTCGAACCACGATTTCAAAGATTTCATCTGACGTAAACAGCCAGAATGTGTTCTTCTGGATATCCACGGCGAAGCCCAAGGGTTTTTGTCCTTGTCCAATGACATCGTGCTCAGAAACCATTTTTCCAGTGAGACGGTTCGTTGTGACTACACGGCCCCCGACCAAGTGGACGATATGCCATTGGGTGAGCGCGATAGCATCGATTGCCTCAGTTGTGGATACACGTCTGTCCCCATTCTCTGGAGAAACAATGTGAACCCTAGGGAGCATCTTCGATTCTGAAAAGACCTTGGAGCCGAGGTTGCTGTCTGCGGGGGTATTTGATAGTTTACCATGAAAGACGCCCTGGTAGGATAACCAGGCGTAGGCTCGGTCTGGGATATCGTCATCGTATGGGCCGGAATCTGGGGGATCAGGAGATACCGCTAGGCTTGAAGGTGCTCCAGATGTTGTCCGCGATAGCTCATGGACAACAGGCTGCTCCGACTCGAATAGCCGGGTGTATACAGACCCTGAACCATCATGCCCGAACCCTATTCTTCCGACTAGGTGGAACAAGCGGGTCTGGGTAGCTATCACCACCCTTCGTAGATCTGACTTGTTGTTTTGGAGGTTGTCCACCCATAGTCCTGTGATCGGTCCATCAGGAAGTTTGTGCAGGTTCTTGAGATGCTTGACCTCCTTCTTATAAAACTCCTTTGACGTCTCGATAAAAGCCTCGTAGATGTTACCGTCCGAAGCACCGATTAAAATCTCGCGTGTCGACGCTGTGGGTAATGAAGGATTCCATGCTACACTTTCGATCGAAACACCTCGAAGGCGCCCAAGTGGTCGGGGATGTTTTGATTGGGAATGGAGGTAATAGTTTTCGCCGAGCGCGGTGCAAACGATTAGGTGTGACGCAGTAGGATCGAGAAACATTCGCCGTATCATGCCAATCTCGGACGGTTTCTTGGGCAGATCAATGTCTACAACAGGATACATTAGTTCCTCAACATATTGACGACGTAGTATTCGACTCTCGTACCATCAATGTCCTCGGGTCGTTCCAAGTCAATTCGGAGGATGCGTCCGTTGGAAAGGGCAAGGACGATGACATTGTTAGCAACCTGAGCTGCAACAAAGTCAGCTGCCACAGAGAACTGTAGCTGAACGCGCTCTATAGTAAAGATGGGCTCTTCGAGGTCTGGGACGCCATTGGCGGCGACGAAGCCGTCTTGGAGATCCAGGGCCATGGCGTCGCGGTATCACAGGCGCATATTCGGTGTTCGGGGATATGGGACAAGCTCTTGCGTCTTGAGCGGTATAATTTTTTTATTCTTGGCTCCAAAGATAGAGATTCGTGAGAGAAAAAGGTCGCTTGACGTTGTTGGACCTGGTTGATGGCTGGTGATGATGAGTGTCGGTGGTGGTTGGATGGCCCTGCACGTAGAGTACTTTAGGTAGTTCTACCTAGCTCCCCACCGGGCTGGAGCCGACCTAGCCTTGGATGGCAGCTAAGGCAGCTACTTAAGCTCGGTCAACCACAGCCTCTCACAAACATTACATCACTTGCTTGCTGCTATAGATACATCATCACTTACATGGTCATGACAAGGAATTTAATTTGATCGCTAAATCACAGACATGATGGGGAGTCAAACCCTCGAGTCTCTGCGTGTGCACTGATATTCATTTATTTTAATCATTGCAAATCTCCCCAATCCTCTCTCATCGCATCGCATCTCTAGCTCTCATAGATTGAGGTCCATACTCAGCTACCAATACAATGACTATGAGACACTAAGTCTTGTAACACCAGAGCGCCACCCATATGTATGTATAATCGCCGACGCCTTCAAATGGTAATTACCAGCACCCCCCTAGATCGAATGCGTGAAGTTTTAAAATAAATGATAGAAAAAAAAAGTACAATATAAGGTATTTGTTCGTCATCCAGTGCAAACGCCTCTCCATAAAGACTACGCCAAACCATTTTGTCTAGAAAAACACGCCTCCGAGATAAAGCATCGATGATTCTGTATGCTTTTGTTTTGGAAATAGTTGGGATTGTCATCCTCATTAATCAACTTTGACCCGAAGTTGCGGTCTCATCTTCCGCGCGTAACGTCGGGTCGGGGCTGTCGCCGTTGAGCTCTGTAGCTGGCGAGTGAGACCGCCCTAGAAGCTCTGCGAGATCCGTAGGCGGCGCATCAAGAGGCTTTCTGCCGATAATGATACGCATCTTGATCTGAAGACCCTTGGACTTCTCGGGGTCCTTGGCTGCGTTTGCCAAGTCTCGTGCGGCCGCTTCGCAAGCCTGTTTACACTTTTCAGGGTCCCAGCCCATATGTTCTGTCAAAAGTCGCAAGCAATGCGCTTCTAGACCATCCAGACATGAGATGAGCCATATCTTGCCAGCGGACGCTTCAGCAACAGTGATGGGAATTGAGCATTCCGTGACTCGTACATCCACAAAACCCGCCTCCATGAGTAGTCGCGGCTCGAGATGGTACGTGCCTCGTGGACGTCCCGACTTTTGTGATGCTATCTCGAGGTCTCGAAGAATTTCGTGCATAGGAGAGTCGTCTTCGAACTGGGATAGGAATTGAAGAAAGCCCTCGGCACTGACAAAGTCCTGAACCTCGATCCAACCGCCGGGTTTGAGAGAGAAGAAAGAATTGTCATAAACAAAGCTCCAATTGCGGAATGCGCCCTCCATGAGACGGAAGTGAATTAGGTCGTACATGTCGGGATGACGATCCCAGTCTTCAGCGTCTTCGATCTCGAAAAAGACGTTCATGGGTACGCTCTTGGTCTCCGCGATGGCGGCGATATCGGTTCCTACCACCTCACATTGCGGGTGTAGCTCGGCCATCTTGATCGCCCATTCGCCTGTTCCTGTGCCGACATCGAGAATATGGACGGGGTCTTGGATAGGAGCAAGAGTAAGCTCGCCATCAAGCACATGCATGAATACTTGATGCTGCATAGCCATTCGCCATTGCTCAATGTCGTCGTTGGGCATATAGTATTCTCGGCAGTAACGTCGGCCGTGGATTTCTCTATAGTCGAGGTCTTGGGCCCATAACGATCGCGTTGACGCAGCCCTAAATTAGAGAGATCAGTATTGAGCAAGAAACTACCAGAGCCGAAGAAGAATGGAATAATGCCACCTACATGTCTGAATCTGCCGCGTGGGAGTGTGGAGAGAATGGAGTCTCAATATGGTGGGCGGGAGAGACTCTAGGATATTGGGAGGCGGGGTATATAGATATCATGTCGTCTTCATCGACATCTTCGTCAAGGTCGGAGTCATCATGGTGGTGATGCTCCTCGTCGGTTCCCATGATGCTGGTCATAGCTGTATTATTTCCGTCGCTGTTTGCATGCTCACTCTGTGTTCCGTCGCTAGATTGTCGGCCACTTTGTATAGCGTACGAGTCCTCCGAAGACATGGTGCTCGTCTGAGACTGGTTGTGACGTCCCCGTGTTGCCTTGCGCTGCTTAATTCGTCGTTTCTTGGCCATTGACGTCTAGGGGGAGCTTTCGTAACGGAGGGAGGCGACAATGACTAGGACATGGCTTGATCTTTGAGGAATGAGGCTGAAACGAGCGGCGCGGGAGACAAAGTTTGCTCCCTAAAGGTAATTTGTCGTTGCTGCTGTCACGATGTCGGTCGGTCGATGAATAGTGGTAGATATCGGTTTAGTTGGAGCCGGAGATGATGCTGTAGGTAGCCACAAGACTTGGAGAATGTCGTTTTCATCCAAGTATCATACGAAGACGAGCTGATTCAAAAGAGTCCAAACCGTCGGCGCAAAACGGAGCGCAAAACGGAAGACAAAGCAATTATGGATAGTTACTATGTAGAACGGGAGTGGAGGAGGGGATACAGGGACTTGGGTGTCTTAAGACCTGAAGAGAACAAGACCTGGGGATTGAAGAGGATTTCCGTGAGCACAGACCAAGGAACGTGGGCAGGAGATCCGTAAGGGAACCAGGTAGTTGAGTAGGTGTAGATGTAGGTAGTAATTAGGAGAGGGACAGCCTCAAAGAGAGGCAGTCGAGTTGAGGAGAGGCGCTGGTTAAGTTGGGACAGACTAAGCTGGAGGAAAAGATCATGTATGACAGGTCAACTACTTCCCAGAATAAGCAGTGGAAAGGGTAAAAAAAGAGACGAAGAAGCTCCTCTCTGCCTCTTCTACAAAGTCTCTGGGAGGTAGATGGAGGAAGCAAAGAAGTGGAGGAGGCGACCCAAGGATCCGACTATGGGCCCATGGAGTGGGAATCGCATGGGAGCAAACCCGAGCAAGGGGTTGTGCCTCTCCTGCTCAAGCGACCAAATCCAAGGATAAACTGGTCGGTAGACAACGTTTCTGGTTAGACGGCACGTTTCTTAGTTGAAGGCTGGAGACGCTAACAATTTCTCGACTGGGGTTGGCTGTCAAGAGCACTATACATACTAAAGACTATCTAGTCTATGTGATGGGGATGAAGAATGAGTTGTGAAGACGCAAACCCCGTCTAGTAAAACATAAACTATGAAGTATGTCTAAGTTATATGCGATGTCCGTGATCGTAGTCGAGGCTCGGGTCAAGTATTGAAAAACGTCGGACATGTATCGGGGCTCATATCCGAGCGACAGGCTTGGCAGTAGTGGCAGCGGCACGGAGAGAGCCGCAGCATTAACATTAGGATATTCATAGATTAGTCAAGTTGGGCGGCATAATAATCACACAAATACTCAAGTTAGAGTTGTATTTTGTTAAACTATCACTCACTATTTTCCGGTCCGACCGTCAACATCCGAACCCACGAACATCCCCCATGTACGTATATACGTGTTTGACGTTACAATCATGGCCAATTGTGGAGGTTTATCCATTCCTCAGCTCCCAATGCAAGGTGTGTACATACATAGGTCTGTCGAGTACCTGCGTGGGATGTTGAGATTATTCACTCTAGTCATGTAACCGTTTACATCGGGTATGCATTTGATCGGCTCGAAGTTGCTCCGATGTTCATGACATGGATGTCCAAGGCTTCAGTTTAAAGAACGATGGAGGGAGGTCTGGACCCCAAGCCATTGTACGCTATCACATAGGGACACATGCTCTTGATTGTTCCCTTTATCCATGGCTCACGACCATGTTTGTTGTCTTTACGTTCCACCTACTTGCTTGCCTGTTCATGTAACCTTAAACTCCTAACTTCCCCCCTTGTGAAACTTTAAGACCTCAGAACCGCCAGCTTGGACTCTTCCAACTCAAAACTTGCCCCCTCCTCAAACTCAACCAACAGGAGGTTTCCCTTCGCTAATACACCGTGGACTCGGAGGAAACCCCCCATCCATCATCCCACGGCAGTGGAGGCGATGCAACGGGCAAGGAACACACAGTCGGTTCGGAGTCCACAAAAAGGCATAACTCGACTCAGAAGAATGCATATCCCAGTCATTTTCTGAGTCGTGACTGTCTGACAGAAACATGAGTATTCAAAGTATGATACAGTGCTTCACTGATGTTTGGGCTGGGATGTGATGCAATGAAACAATATTACGTGGGCATGAGTCCAACCATGTTTGCCTGTCTCGTGTTACCACGTCGTGTAATGTTCTATTGCCATCAAAGGAAGAAAAAAAAAGAAAACTGTTTGAATGCAGATACCCGTCCGTGTCTCTCTCGTGTCTCGCCAGGGTTGGGTACCTATGTATGTATACATACAAATGTATATAAATACATCACTTTCAACTCCACCTCCACCCTGTCATCAACAACCCGGAGGTTCTCTATGCGGAATTGGATCCATATAAACAGGGATGGCATCATTGTTACTATGTAGGTAGTTGTGCAAACTACTTGAATCAACAGTCTCATTGTCTCAATACGTTGGTTTTGTCATTCATTTCCATCCGAGACGGATCGCGGGAACTCCTCAAAGCGGCCCGTCCCCTCAAAGTTGGAGGGGCTTAATTAACTAACTAAATGAACCCTTTTCTTTTTTTCTAGTCTCTCGCTTGAGCTACTGTAGTTGATCAATGCCCCAGCTTGCTCGGCAGGCCTTTCAAAATAGCAATGGAACGCAACGCAACGCAATGACTGTCAAAGTCCTTTGCGCTACAGGTAGCTAAACTCCTGTAAAATCCGTAGTTTGAACTCTTCCCCAGTTCCCCCTTCTCCGCCCATGGCGCAAACTCTAATAGGTCATCAACATTTCGGCAGTTGAATATTATGGGACGATGCAGAACAAGAGACTTGTTTGTATTTGGACTTTGCCCCGGAAAACGGTTTCCTCCCATTGTGACCCTCCCATATCCGGCAGGTCGGTTCATGTTGGGCATCCAAGCTGTAACCCCAATGCTGGAATCGTCCCGCTCTCATCCTATTCGCTATTCTCTGCAAGAGCCTTTCCTATGACACAAACTTTCTGTGTGTTGTCCAATTCCTTCTGACGCTCTAGATTGTCGGCCCGGCACCCCCGGACTTAGTCGTCTCCCCGGTCCGCTGGCCTGGTGCTGTTGGTGCTGTGTTTGCATCTACCGGGTGCCTGGAAAATAACCCGTGAGGTACAGTCCTGGGTTGCTTGCTTTGACTTACGTGGTGATGCATCATGCAGGAGAATGCGGCCCTTGGTCTCACTGTCACTCTGGCAGGTTGGAATGCCCATTCATTGGTTAGGTATGTATATGTGTTACATTGGTAGCGGTCCAGCAAGACAATTGACCAACAACGCATGTGAAGCTTGGAATGGGAACTTGAGTTATTTACCAACTGATAGCTCCTTAGCTATCCATCTCAAGCCCTGTTATCAACTTCTAGAAAAACGAAAGAAAAAGAAAGAGAAAAAAACAGTTGATTAATATTATAGTTAATACTCAAGTCTATATGCTCACGTCCTCTCCCAAATGTTCAATAAATGCATATATGTATGCCGAGAATATGCACCCATACATACTCTGTCAAACCACAAGATTTGCTGCCCTTACCCTCAGTCTTGATCTATCTATAAGCAACGTCATGCGTGGTATCTAAATCTTTGTCTTTCATCTTTCGTAATGCATCATCGAGATCTTCCTTTACTTTGCTGCCGTTAAACAGCAATTTGATAATCTCCAGTGCCGTTCTGATGGTATCCATTCGTGTCGTCTCCATTCTGTATTACCTCCCGGCATCCATTCGTATCTCCCCTCTTCTGTTGCTCCGGTAGCTTGCCTTGTCGTAAATCTTGCGACTCAAGTGGCTCGTCACGCATTGAACGTGCATCATCCGGGACCATCTCCCCATCGCTCACGGTAGGAAACGGTGTGAGAACATGGCTGATGTCTCCCCACCAAGACTCCCCGAACTGAGTGAACCAGTCAACCGTGATTTTGAGGCCCTCATCAATCGACACCTTTTGTTCCCAACCGAGTCGCTTCAGCTTGGTACCGTCCACTGCATATCGGCGGTCGTTAAAGGGCCTATCCCGCGTGTACTTGATCCACTTGCGGAGCTGCTCCGGGGTATCGTGTGGAATCCTCATTTGGTCGAGCAGCATGGCGCAGAGCTTCAAGTTAGAGACCTCATCCTGTGAGCCGACGTTGTAAATCTGACCAACCTGGCCCTTGTGGAGAATCGTATCAAAAGCATCAGCTGCATCGCCAGCGTATAGATACCGCCGCGTAGGCGTGCCATCCCCATGTAGGACTAACGGCCGCTTTCGGTTGAGAAGACATGTAAACTTGGGGATGATTTCTAATAAAGGTTAGAAATGCCAACGTGCGTTCGCCATGCAGTCTGCTGCTTCAGGACTCACTCTCTGGGTATTGGTGAGGACCATAAACGTTGTTGCTGCGCACAATTATGGCAGGTAGCTTAAAGCTCTTCTGGTAAGACTGCACCAACATCTCTGCAGCTGCTTTGCTGGCAGCATATGGATTCGTGGGAGCAAGTATGCTGGTCTCAAGCAAGTCATCATCGTCCTCTTTGACCTCGCCGTATACTTCATCAGTCGAAACATGAATGAATCGTTGAATACCGACTTTCTTGGCACTCTCAAGAAGAACATGAGTCCCATAGACGTTGGTGTGAGTAAATCCATAAGAGTTACCAAAGCTCAAATCCACGTGTGATTGGGCAGCAAAGTGTAGGACGGTGTCAATATTGTACCGCTCCATACAGTCGACGACGTCGGCGGGATTGGTGATATCACCATGATAAAAGCTAAAGTTGGGCTTGTCACTGAGCACGCCCGTGTTGTTTAAAGCAGCGCAATAGTCTAGCTTGTCGAATGAGACAATGTTGTAGGCATAGGGATATGTCAATGTGAGATGACGAACGAGCCAGCAAGCACTATATAGCGAATGGAATGATCAGCACACGCTGTGGAGCAGAGCTTGGCAATGTCTCACTCACATGAAGCCGGCACCTCCTGTGATCATGATGTTCTTGACATCAGAACGAGGCTCGAATTTGGTGGTGCCGATGAGTATGGGGGCATGTTTCCACACGTTGACTTGTCCATTGTGGTCATTTGTTTTGACTGCGCAAAACGGCGTTAGTTTCTCACTCGCTAAGCTCCTTGTATCGCTTCGCTGCTCATCAGGCAGCGGGAGTTAGACGTTAGGCTTACCGTTAGAGCGTGGTGAATCGTTGAAGGCGGTCATGTTGACTCAGAGTTTGTTGAAGCTGAGAGGTTATCGAGTCTGTATCAGATCAGAACAGAGCAATTACTTGCACAGTCTCTGCCGTCACGCAAGCACTGCCGATCTGCGTCATAAGAGGCCAGGTCTTTAATTGTCGCAAACGACTTGCGGCGTATGGGGCATAAAGAGACAAGGGTCAAGGAGAGACAATCCCTCAATGCAATGTAAGGACCATAGAAGAGCGCTTCAGAGGAGCGGCATCAAACTCAAAAAAAAATTAAAAAAAATTAAGTAAAATATCAAGTATTACAATACGTGTAAAATTCTGGTGATAAATATCGAGAGCGGCTGGATTGAGGTCAAAGGGGCAAATCCTGCAAAAGACATGAGATACTTAGGTAGTTAGAGATTGATTCACTAGCACCCTCCTAACGTAGCGTGAGTCAAGTACCTACCTGAGTACCACAGGTGAAATGTGGCGCTTGTCCCTGGAAAGGAACGTTGTTGCGCCACAATCGGAGATCTCTTAGTTAATATACCCGAGCATTGCTCCTTGGAGTACGAAAACTTGGGTGCCAAAATTAGTAGTTGTAAATAGGAACATTTTACTATAAACTTCATGCCTACCTATAACAGAATAGCCCATCCGCTATAATAAGGTTGTCTCATATCAGCTTGTTCGTTCTACGTACTGTCAGGGCCCCCCATGCTTGGCGATCTACTAGTGAATGTATAAAAGTAGATTTCAACGGTGAACGGTAGCATTCCGATACCGTTACCAACGGTGCGACTCACAGGAGCGAGCATTCACAACCAGCAAGCTGAGCACAGATCAAGTTATGCCAAGCTGCCAAACGCCGGTTCATCGATCCTTGCCGAGGGACATGGTCGGTGGCATGTTTGCATGCTGTGTCTAACCAACTACTCTACGCGCGTATCGCTCCTGAATAATAAACTAGGCTATGATACAAGTAACGTTACCTACTAACTAATGATGCCTACCTAGTCACTTGACGGACTTCATTGCAGTATGGGGTTTATGGTTGTTGGAAACATCATTCTCGGAGACATCAACTTGTATTCGTAAGGTACCATCACACACGAAATCTGGATATACAATACGAGGATAGGTCGTCCCTCTCCTCCTCTTTTGCTCTTTCTCATTCACACTCCGCTGTTTCCAACACTACGAGAACTGGAAGCATAGTCCTTAAGCCACCCGCTCAAGGTAACAACTTTCAGGAAGCATGCTAATAGACGGCGCCTGTCTACATCAACGTCACCACTAACAATACGGAGAGTTCGAAAACTCCGTTAGTCGCTCATCCATCACATGCTTCTCGCTTCACCTGAAGACCCTGACGCAACTTCAACGGTGTATAGGGGCAATGCCGACCAGGGTCTATGGCTGGCCACCCCGGATCTACTCCGTTCGCAGATGCGCATGGGGTGGCCGAATTGGTCCCATGCCCGTCACTCTGTGAAGATCACATCGGTCTCCGGAGTGTTATGTAATAATGTTTAGCAGGTTCACGGACTAAGTTGCCAATATGGTCTAGTTGATCGATTGAGTGAGGCTCATAGACATGGCTGACAACATTAGTAAGTCGCTATAAACGAGTAAGTAGGAATAAAGGGCTCCAGCCACCTTTGTGGTTTTCTGAAATTGGATACCTGGTTTTATGTTTATGAAGAGTCGTGTGAAGGCCTAACGAAATATCAAGCATCTCTGCGCCTATCCCTCACCAAGTTCAGTCTGATAGATAGACACGGAATCTTCTAAATTAGAAAGTTGTGGTACTAATCGTGATAATAGATGAAGTCTGCCAATAGTGCGAATGAGTAGGTTATAGGCTTGACTATTAAGTCTTTATTATTAATACATCGTCAATTCTCCAAACCTAGATCTCTTTTGGTTTGTGATATAGTCAAGAAAAAGTGTATGGGGTCATAAGAATAATAGAGAGCTCCCTATACTCTGCCACATAAAGATATATTGGTTGTTTGCTGTGCTATTTAGAAGTTCTGTGCCTAACCTAGTCGACAGCGTAAGCTACATATGCAACTGCAGCGTCGATTACCACTGCGGTCTTCTCCCTCATCCATCGTCAGACTTTATCCAAGAAGACTGACTTTATAACGACTTATTAAAACCACTGCTCAGTCTTGTTAAGTCAGCGAAGGGTGAAATGGCCCCCCTTCGCTGACTTACTACATTTTAAACTGCTAGTCATGTTCTATCTGTGAATCCTCTGGGATTGAAGGACCGACTAGCAAACAGCACAAGGCCAACCTCGGCAACTATCTCTTCTCTGATCTTGCCTTGAGACCTGTTCTACTCACATTCGCCGGCTTACATTCTATTCTTTCCTGGTTCAAGCTGCGCTTCCTAATAAGGAACCCTCCACTGCCATATCTTGTAGAGTAACTATCTAACTTTGCACGCCTCTCAGAAACAAGATGCATACACAATCATAAAGAGCACAGTTACGCCAAGTAACTACTACGAGAGTAATGCCGTGGACTTTAACCATAGGCTCCAAGTGTCTCCGCCAGCTTCCCGTTATCTGCACCTCACGAATCGTTTGGCCAGGTATATAGTAGCGATGATCAGGCTTGGTCTTGAGAAGATGAAGGAGTAGTTTGCGAAGGGGTGACAAATATCATAGAGTCCCCGATAGGTTCCCGGATAACGCATTTATTATCTTTCTATAGGTACTTAGTATTGCTGGCTCAAGTCCAAGAACGCCTGGCGCCACGACTGCCATATCAAATAGAACAATTACAAGTTGAATCTCTTGCGGTCTTTCTCCATCTTGGCCTTCCACTCCCATTGTGTCGCATCATCCCCCTCGCTTCCTGCTCTTCCGATGCCCTTGTCAACTCTCCTCAACTTCAGGGTAAAACGAGGACCCAGCTCCTGCAAGCCAGCACGGATACCCTCCACGCCCTTGAGCTCCTTTCCGTCAGCACCAACGATACTCTTCTCAGTCTGTCGCTTTTCTCGGAAAACGTAACGGTGTCGTCGTACGAAGATGTAGTCTCGCTGGTTGTGCAGCGTGGTGACTTGACGGCCCTGAAACTCTGGCTTGGGCGGAAACAAGGTCATGAACAGTTTGGCTGTCAATAGACCCAGAGGGGTTTTGAAGTTGTTGAGAAGAAGCTCTGGGTAGTGGTTTGTTGGGTTTCCATGGCCAGGAAGCTTTTTGCCTTCGATCCAGTTGGTGATTGAGAAGTGAAAGGTCGGGCCCGTTGGGAGATGTACGATGGTAAGGCCCGTAGGCTTCTTGGAGTCCTCCTTGAGGAGAACAATGGCGGTATACTCACGATTGGAGGCAAACTTGCAAATCTCTCGAAGGGAGTACTTGTGGCCGTATCGATGAGCAGACCTAGGAATATAGGAGCTGTTGGGGAAGAACTCGCAAAGAACACGAGCTTGGTCGTGGAGAGTAGAGTTGATGGACGTGGTGACCAAGATCTTGGACTCCGGAGGTGGAATATCAGTGAAAAGAGAGGGGAACTTAAGGGCGAGTGATGTGGGCGTCAAGTCGAGATTTGTGCTTGTCGCGGACGGGGCAACGCTATTGTCCCGCTGCGCCCGACGTTCGCGCTTCTTTTCCAACGCGGCCTGTCGTTCCTCATCCATCTCCTCATCTGAAGCCAGCATGCTATCAACGTCGTCGTCGTCGTCGTCATCTTCCTCCTCCTCAAGGCGCATAGCAGCCTCATGAGCGGCCTGTTCAGCTGCCTCTGCCTCTTCCATGCGACGACGCTTCAACCTCTCGAGGTCAACCTGCACACCAAGACTATCATCGTCGATATCGTCCCACACTCGCTTCGAGTCGATCGTAGCAGGCTTGCGCTTGGCTAGACGGGCGGCCTTGAGCTCAGGGTCCTTTGCTTCTTCCTTTCTGCGACGGTGTCGTTCCTCATGCTTCTCCTTGTTCTGATGCTTCTTATACTGAACGAATAGCTCCTGTCGTTTGATCTTGTTTGCGGCCTTGAGGGCCTGAACAGGCGGTTTTGTGAAGCCCATTGCTGAATAATTCGATAAAGTTGAATGTCGGTTCTGTTATGGGAAGCTTGCGGCTGGGAATTTTTGGTAGAGGGGCATTTCTGTCCGGCAGAAAAGTCCAACTTTTTGGCGGTGGAAGACGGATTTGTCCAATCAAATCATGCGATTTACACCAAGACCCACTAGACATTATCAGCTTTCGCAGAAAACGACACCAGACAAAACGGCAAAACCTTTCAAGAGTCACTTTATATTGTGTCTCATAGACGATACGTACAGCAAAATGGCCCCAAACGGCACAAAACGAAGAAAGATAGCTCATGACTCGGCTGATCATGAGTCTGAAAACCAGAACGACTCGCGAAGCGCTCAAAAATCTTTCTTCAAGAACGCTTCAAATTGGAATCTCGAACAAGACTACGAATCACGCCCGCGCAAAGGCAAAAAGCAGAAGGAGAGCAACAGACTACCCATCAAGACAGCGGATGGTCGAATTGAGCAAGCTCAAGCAGAAGAAGATGACGCAGCATCGATTGAGAGCGACACCGAGTGGCTAGAAGGCCGCGAGGATGATATTGAGTCCGAAGTTGAGGAAGAGATTGGGGAGGAGCCTGAGATCCCAGAACCTCAACAGATCTTGGAAGCGCAAGAGGAACTGGCAAAGATAGCCATGCAAATGAACGAGAATCCGGAGGAACATGTCGGCGCATTCAAGGCTCTTGCCAGGATCGGACAGTCCAAGATCATAGCCATTCAGATGCTCGCCCTCATGACACAAATGTCTGTCTACAAGGACGTCATCCCCGGATACCGAATACGTCCGCAGGCCGACAATGGCCCCAAGGAGAAGCTTTCCAAGGAGGTGCGCACGGTGCGACAGTACGAACAGGCTCTTGTCTCCGGATACCAGGGCTACATCAAGGAGCTTGCCCGATGCTCAAAACTTGAGACCAGAGCAGCCAAGGGGGGACAGACTCTGGCAAACATCGCCGTGACATGTGCTTGTACCCTCGTCACAACGGTACCGCACTTCAACTTCCGCGCAGATCTGCTCAAGATTCTCGTTAACAAGCTCAGCCGGCGCAAGATCAACCAGGACGGCGTCAAATGTCTGGAAGCTCTGCAGACGCTGTTTAAGGATGACGAAGAAGGACGACCGACCAACGAGGCTGTAGCTCTACTGTCAAAGATGATGAAGGCCCGCGAATTCCAGATCGACGAGAGCGTCATCAATCTCTTCCTCAGCCTGCGTCTTCTCTCTGAATTCTCTGGCAAGGCATCGCAGGACCATGTCGAAAGCAACGAAGGGTCATTCAAGAAGAAGCGCGAATTCAGAACCAAGCGTTACCGCAAGGAGCTCAAGGAGCAAAAGGCCTTGGACAAGGACATGGCCAATGCAGATGCGTCCGTCAGTCACGAGGAGCGCGATCGCATGCAATCAGAGACGCTCAAACTTGTCTTTGCAAACTACTTCCGCATCTTGAAGATGCGAATGCCGCATCTCATGGGTGCTGTTCTTGAGGGTCTGGCCAAGTATGCCCACCTCATCAACCAAGACTTCTTTGGCGATCTCCTCGAGGCGCTCAAGGATCTCATCCGCCACAGTGACGAAGACGCCGAGGCAGGTCCTATAGATGAAGAAGGCAATGAGGAAGATGAAGATGACGATGGCGTTCCCGTTCGCAACCTTACCCGCGAAGCCCTCCTTTGCACCGTCACAGCCTACGCCCTTCTCGCCGGCCAAGACGCTCACAATTCACGCAATGACCTCCATCTCGATCTATCCTTTTTCACAACCCACCTTTTCAAGTCCCTTCTCACACTCTCCACCAACCCCGACATTGAGCTGATCCGCCCCGCCAACTCGACCAACGCAGCATCTAAGATCAACGTGCAGACAACAACGGTCCTCCTACTGCGATCCCTGACGGGCATTCTTCTTCCCCCATGGAACATTCGCTCCGTGCCGCCTATGCGTCTCGCCGCTTTCACAAAGCAGCTCATGACTGCTGCGCTTCAGCTTCCAGACAAGTCATGCCAGGCCGTCCTGGTGCTGCTCAGTGACGTGGCGCACACTCACGCAAAGAAGGTCCGTAGTCTTTGGGATACTGAGGAGCGCAAGGGTGATGGTCGATATAATCCTGTCGCTGATAGCGTAGAGGGCAGCAACCCCTTTACAGCAACAGTGTGGGAGGGTGAGTTGTTGAGGAAGCATTACTCACCTAAGGTTAGAGATGGCGTCAAGATACTAGAGAAGGGTATGTCAGAATAAATTGTTTAATGAAGAGAGGAATATACCAGCATCGCGATATAGCTAATTCCTTTACACCATGTAACCCTATACACGACTCAAGTCACGAACAACCCTACAAGTTCAGAGCAGTGCACAACTGTCGTAAAAGACTCATTATATTGCTTTACAATATCAGTACACTCATTATTCATGTATCAATTTTGGATGCCCAAGTTTGTGTGACCAGTTAGCATCCATGTTCGACGCGTAGAATGCCCTTCCAACATTCCTTTTCCCTTTTGGCAACGATAGCAGTTGTTTGTATGCGTATCTAATTCCCCACGACGCCCTCCACTATGCTTGGTCGTAATGAGATTGGAGTAGAATTCCACGCTTGTTCTGTATCTGATAATGTCTACTACTTAGCCCACACCGATGTGCTGAGCCCCTTGGTTGGCTTCTTTGGCTTGGTGGTAGAAGCCGCCGTGCTGGGTTCTCCGCTTCGAATAGGTAGATTGTTAGAGAGAGAACTCGTCTGTGCTGGTGGTTGTACGCCCAAGGCCGGAAAGGGATTGAAAGCAGCAGCTGTTGGCTGCACAATGACATGGCCGCTAGGGGGCCCTGGGATAAGAAACCCGTTAGTAAATTGGACAGGGGCGATGATCACGAGCTGCCCCATGAATGGAGTATAAAGAACGAAATTATTTTCCGTCACTTGTTGAGCGCCCCTCTGGTCGATTGAATCATCCACAGGGGGGCTTGCGGTCGGTGGGTTGATGATTTGAGAAGGCTCGGCGGGAGCTTTTGAAGGCTTCGACGAAACAGTACGAGGGATTGGCACAAAACCAGGTGCTTGTGGGCGAAGTCCCGGATTTTCTGTACCCCTAGGTGGCTCGGGCTTACCTCTAGTCACATCCTGTGAAGCAGCATCACCACCTACAGCCTGTTGACTTTCCAAAGACTCAGGCTTGTCTGTAGTTAGAGCCTGCAGAACATCAGGCTTGCTGCTGAGCTGCTGGCCCTCTGAAAGGCGGGGGGTTGAGCTGATTGTGGTCTCCTGGCGAGAAAGAGAGAGGTGACTGAATGTCTTGCTTACGGTACTCGCGATCACCGCTTTCCCAGCATCATTAACATGCTTTGTAACAGTGTTGTTGGCACGCTTCACAATGCAGTCTGGACCCAGGGCATCTGCCTTTGCGTGAGGCATCAATTTCAATAAGTCGTCAGAGGAGTATTTCAAGAGCGCGATGGAATGAGACTTATTCACAGCCTTGTCGTCCGCCTTAGGAGTTGGGGAGCTCTTTTCTTCATCTTCTTCGTCCGAGTCCTCTGACATAAGGAAAAAGAAGGTGCTGGCAACATTGTTCATGGGCTTTTCCTCCACGTTGGTGGGAGATACAGAGCTCTGAGTTAGCGTCGGAGTCTGTTGTGGGATGGCCGTCCTAGGAGCCTTGGTAGCGGGCTGAACTTGATCAGTGATGAGACCTCTGAGAAGATCGACGTTGCTGCACACATCGGGATGTTTGGGGACAACCGGGGCGGAAGTATGAGACTCTCCCTCCGGAACTGAAACCACCTCCTTAGCGTGCTTCTGCAAGGAGTTTGCGGTATCTTGACCACCAGCAGTCTGGGTTACAGTCGAGTTTGTGACCTTCTTTGTCGCTTCCTGCGTAGAAGTTCCTATCGATGGCTTAGCTTTTCTACCTAAGTAGAAAAATGGGCTTCATCTTAACACTGACCTTGTGCGGGCTTTGGCATCGCATCTTCACGTTTGAGGAAAGCCAGACCTGCTCTCCCTAGTACAGGGCCAGCAGGGCGCTCGAAAGGGTTAGGAATTAGAGTTGGCGTGTAGTTTCTTTGACTTGGTCGAGGTGCATGAAAATTGCTAGGGGGAGCAGGCGCTGGACGAGGTTGGTGCTGGTAAGATTCTAGTAACACATTAGCTTTCATTCAAGAACGCTTCTCTGATAAATAGAATGCTTTACCTTGACGCTTCATAGGAATGGAGCTAATTCTGCGGCCATTGTTGGTGCCTTTAGGGATGGAGTTGCCGCCGAAACCATTGCTGATGACTCTGCCGCGACCCTTGCCGCCAGCCTTCTTTCCGGGCTTGGGTTCAGAGCCGAAGAACTTAGCCAGCTCTTTAGCAGCGGCTAGTTTGTCTCTATCACCGAAGCCTGAGCCATTCATGACTGCTATGTCTGGTTCGCTGCCAAGACGTGAAAAAAGGCGAATGCCAGTAGGGTGTCTGTCGAGGGCGGACTATGGCAAACAGGCCAGATTAGCTACGAAGAGGAAAGTTGTAAGGCTTTTTAAAGCTTAGGATTACATCACCAGTGTTATAAGGAACAGAAAGATGATATACGAGGTGGAAATGGATGCAAAGCACCAGGGGAGGCGTATGGGTGATACCTAGGCAACGTCGAGAGGAGTCTAGAGATGGTAAGGATCAAAGGCCTGAACTGTTTGAGTCAGTCAAGGAAAAGGTGAGATATGCAAAAAAAAAGAACAAAACCCAAGCGACATTTTCTCGATGGCATCGAAATGTTGGGTATCTAGGAAAAGAGAGACATACTTTTGATCAGCAGTAGGCCCTTCCGAGGAAGAAGACAAAGAAGGCCAGTTGGCAAAAAAAATATTCGAAGAATATCTTCCTCTTTATGTAGTAGAAGACGCGTGAAGGGAATTCCAATCAAAACAAAAGCTTTGATGAGCGATGGTGGAAGAGAGGAAAGGAAAGTTAGGAGGGGGGTAGGGAGAAAAGGTGGGAGAAGGCCGCCTGCCGTATGTGGAAGGAATGGAAGAAGGACAGTAAAACAAGCCTAAAGAACCATCTCAGGGATAGATATGGTGATAGGTAGGTAGCCAGCCTTGTAATGGATGAATTGTTCGTTAGTGAATTCCTAGTGTATCGTTTTAAGGGGCAGCGCCTAGATTAGGAGCAACCTGAAGAAGTATCCAAGTCTCGAGATCCCACTGTACACGCAGAATTGTATGAATGGAGACTATTTCCACTGGGGAGTATTGGGGGCCTGTACAAAGCTATAGATTCATAATGGCCTGGTAGTAGGATCAGCCAGTCCTATCGTACATTGGAGATTGCAAGCTTGTGTGTGAGCTGTGGTAGATAACTGTATCACTCAAGACAGAAACCACCACAATAATACTCTCAGGTCTACTTATTCGAGTGTATTGGGTGCTGAAAAATCAAAAGAGACTTAGTTCTCTTTGACACAAGTACCCGCATGCGTGCTTTGTCAACAGACAGAACGCCTGACACTTGCAGATCGACAAGCAAGAAGCCGCTCGATAGTATCTACTTACCTACAGACGACCAGTTGCACCGCTGACTTCACTGCCAAACGAATAGAGTACTAAAATAAAGCTTTGTCTTCGGATCATAATATCAGTGGGTATCCGTGGTCTTGATCGTTTGGTGCATCTCTAGCATGTGAATCAGGGTATACATCCTTAGAAAAACGCTTGGAGGTAATATTTAGTCACATAATTCAAAGACTACCTGCATTACATGTCTTACTCGACCCGAACACGTTTGGGTCCAGCCGTTGTTTCGATAGCATTAATCTTCGGGGCGAGATACTGAGTGCCTGAAGACACATTTAGCCACGCTGCCTCAACCGGTGCCACTGTTTTCATAACGAATTCCTGCAAAGCCCTGGATCCAGGAGCATCCTTGATGATAGCCAGGGATGAAACTCTTGGTACGCCTAGACAAGCGCTTAGGCGCTCAGAACAGGGTTTAGAAAAGCCCACGAGGCGAATCTGCTCATCGGAGGGAATTGGCTTGGATGCCGCCCCAATCATCTGGGGGAAATGGCAGTTGAAGGCAGAGGCTTGGTTGCCACGCGTCACAAAAACCATGGAATACTGTCGTTTTTGCTCATCTTCAGTGGACTCAGTGCCCTTTCGCGACCATGCCTGGAGATTTCGAGTAATAGAGTTGAGGCCGACATCAATGTTACCATCTATCTCAGGCATTGGCGGCATGTCAGGCTGTTCTGGAACATCTTCTGCCCTTTTGGCGTCTTTCTCCTTTTGCGCTGCACGCTTACCCTTTGATCGCTTGGTATATGCCTGACGATGCTGTCCTAGAGGGCTCAGTAGGCTGCAGTTGTCAGTACGATCCAATTCTCAAAGCAGCCCGTCCCGATCTCGAGGGCAGACTATGCCTGCACAGCATGACATGGGTTATGTGGCTTGACTTACTCGCAGAGCAACTCAAGGATCGTGTCTTGTTCTTCTTGGGAAATAGCCGGCCTGAGAACCCATTAGCGTTTAATCAGTTGAGGGTTAAGAAGTATATAAGTACCACGGTACAGTAGAAAACGGAGTATCGAGCTGGTGCACGACTCTCTTGCGAGCGACTTGGGGAATTGGTGTAGACATCACGACACTCAGTGATGTAGATGGAGGTTCCCGGAGTATTGACGAATTAATAGCACGCAGTGAGAGAAAATATCACTGATATTAGCCAGTTCTAACTGCAAAAGTGTGGTGTGACGTGTTTGCGTTGTGAGGATAGTTACATGGAAGGCTAGAAAAGTTGCTCTGCAACTATTCACAAAAGACCCATGGGTTATGTGGGTCGGGGTTTTGGACGGGGAGTTGCTTGATTAGCGCCGTATCATCTGTCATGACCCGCAGGTACAAGCTCCTAGGCGCGGCAAGTTAGCAAAGAGCGACGATCGATTGGAATGCCATTTGCTTAGTCTCTTCAAAGATTGTTTGCGAATTAAGCCCTGGTATCTTTTCTCCATAGAGAATTGCACTACATCAAGGTTTGGGACACTAAATGGGAGTCATGACATGAAAGTCAGTCTAGCCTATCTTGAAATAGAATGGTGAATATCTAGCAGGTTATCTTAAAAAATATGGCGCTATTGCAAGGGGTTCACCACTCTGACAGCTCCCATCTTCCTCATGGGGCGTCCCTAAGTCCGAAGTGGATTAATAGATGCTACACTGTCTTGTCGTAAAAGTCAATCTTGACATTGCGTTCTGTTGTTTGTTGTGCAGCAGAGTGCATTACAGACAACCTTAAGGCAACCAGCCTCAGGCAAACAGGCACCAAGGCAATGCATGATGCACGTATATATTGCCTGAAGTGTACCACATATCGACGTGGTTGGTCGTGGTCAAGTGTCTCCAAATTCCACAAAAAGGACAAATCGAGGTTTGTAAGACGCGGTTTTTCAGAGACCTGAGAAATTGAAAGATTCACCATTCTTCTCACTCACTATATAAGAAATCTAACAAGCTACAGGTGAGTTATCATTTTCATTATTTGTCTGTGATCGAATGCCAAATATCGTTCTACCCCGCTAACTGCTGTCATGCTAACGTTACTTATTCCTGAGATAGCACCTCTTTACACAAATATTTTTCTTATTATAGCTATCTAGCTTGCCTAACTTACCCACAGCGAATTTGTTATATCAACCTCTCTTTTCCCAGAGCCTAGGTACCTAGGTAGGTATCTGTCAACAACTTGCTATCTATCAGTTGGCAAATCATTATTCCATTCCGCCACCCAAGTACAGACTCAGTCAGTGCTTCTGATGTAATCGCACTATCCGCACACCTTACCCCGCCCCAGGTTGCATCACACCCAAGGAGCTTCGACGCGAAGTGAGCTCCCCACATAAAAACATTCTGAGGTGATGGGATCTGGCTGTCTGTCTATCACTCATAGGTTCTCAATGAAATTTTAAGGCAACCTACCACTGACAGATACCTAGCTGCCTAGTTAGTTACCCTGTCTGCCATTCCCGCTCTAGCCACCTTGACCAGGGCAGGAAAAAAAAGACCCGACTCGAAAGCTTCAAATCCATTTTCATCCTCACTTAACAACACAGCCAGCCGGCCAGTACAGCACAACACGGCAAAAACAACTAATCTTTTTTTTGTTTTCCTACCTTCCATAGGTACCTACCTACTTACTTACAGGGCAACAAAAGCTTCTGACAGAAAAAAACAACTTCTCACAAACTGCTCGCAAACCTCAAGGTAAGTACAACCCACCCTTCCATTCTCCTTCCTTCCTTCTTCTTTCATCGCGCGTCCCCCTCTCCTTCTACTATTTTCACCCCCAGGGCTCCCTCTGCCGTAGCGGGGTACCCACACTAGCAATTCGCGAGCGCGCCCTGCCAATCCATGCTCCCCAGGCTACTTTACTCTACATTACCTTATCCTCAGATCCATCTCAAACGCCTTATCCATCCATCCATTTGGCTTAGGTTGCTTATCACTTCAAGCCTCAAAAGTAAACATTCTTTTGACCATCTTTCATCTGGTGTTCATCAGATTCTCTCACTCACCCTCTTCTTTGTCATCTTTGCTCTGTTTTCTCCTGTCGTTTGGCTCTGATTCCCTCTTCGTACGTCGTTTCGAGCTTGGAATCTTGCTGCTTCACCCCGCTACATCTCACACCTCTATCAAACCCACATGTTAATTTTGTGCAGCTATCGTCGGGGCGTCTTTCGCGACGGTGTGACGTCTCTGCACCTCCACGATTTGTCCCCGTCTGCCTTTTTTTACAACTCCGATGGATCCAACCTTGAGATCTCTCGACCTTCCAGATCGTGCTGCCTCCGCTGAAGCCAGCTCGACCCGGCCGAATCCCTTTGATGACGGTGACATCTCGTCTCGAAAACGCCGACGTACTTCTCTGTCCGGGTCTCCCACCACTTCTCTCGATACCGTCAATCCCATTCACGACTCCTCCAGCTCCACCACTCTTGACACCGACCCAGCCTTGCTTCGCCGTGGCTCGGCTGCGGACTTCCCTTCCGACCCCGTTGCGCCCAAGACACCCGAGCCTGATTCTCCCATGGATAATCCTCCAACCGAACCACCATCCAGCATGGTCACTCTCAACCTTAGGAACGCCCCCCAGAACGGCTCGCCGTCATTGCCACCGTCCCCCTCGCCTGTGGCTCAGCCAGCTGCGGCCAAGAATGCGACCGATGCTGCCAATGGCCAAGTCAAAGAGAGTGTAGAGGATTCCGAAGTCGAGATGGTGCCAGTTCCTGCTCAGAGCTTTGATAGCCCGCGGTCGAATCCGTCACGTTCAGCGAGTCCACCCATCGAAGTCATCACCGTGCAGTCAGATGAGGACATGATTTCTGATCGCCAAAGTGTTGGCGTTTCTATCGTTGGAGATGATCCTATCTTAATCGACCCGGTTCAGGACTTTCCATTCAGGGAATCTGATGAGACACTGGAGGGCATGGTTAATCGGCTCGTTAACTATATCTCGAATCGTAAGACGTGCCATTCCTTCATAGATTCCGAGGTGCTGAACAACACAGAATCCCCCGTCGACGCGATAGTCATCGATAAATTGCAGCAATGGTTAGAGCAGTATCTTGAATACATAAGCACTGTCGACCAGCAATCTGCAGCGGACTCCTGTCGTCTAAATTATCATTTCTGGACGGCATTCCCTCACATCGTTTCCGCGATGGCTTATCACAAGTAAGTCTTACATCTCATCTACGATTTATCTCGGAACTGACTGTTGTGCAGACCCCCACTGTCCGAAGATGAGACGTTACGCGACTTCACTGGGGCCTTCTTTGCCGGATTCGCTAGATTGACGGCATGGTTTGTTACCCTGGATCTTGTCACCATGAAAGAATTTCTGGTTGAACAGGTAGCTCAGAACCGACAGCCCCCTAATCTATTTTCCCCCTACTTTTTGCAACAATTGCACTTGATCATTCAGCCGCGATTCAACATCGATCAAATCAGTCTCGCTGAATTTACGCCCTCACACCTTGACGATGCCTTGCACTTCATCAAGGTATATCAAGACAGCTCAGGTGGAAGCCTTAGCCGCCTCTTGCAGTTGACCAGGGGTTTGATCGATCTTGTTCCCACATTTCCCCAGCTGGCCAACGACCTGGGCCCGATATGCCAAGTAGCTTCAGACGTTATGACTGATGCAGCCTTCAACTTGTATCTGCCTGAAGGTGCTTCTCAAGCTAGGCAACGGCTTCAGATTGGCCATGCTATGCACGATCTGGCGTATGAAACACTTTACAAGATGATTGAAAAGCAACCTACGCAGCTACATATTGATAATGTCACAAGCAGCCTTCGAGCTTTTTCAAGTATGGTCAAGACAAGCCTTAGAGGTGATCATGAAACTGCAACCCGCTCACTGCAAGAGCATCGGGAAACCTTTCCTCGGGTCCCTCGCGATTACACCATCGAAACAATCGCTTGGGAACAGCATCTTCAAATACTGATCAAACTCATAAGATCAAGTCAAATGCAGCTTCGTGTCCTGGGTGTGACACAGATGTGCCAAGATCTTGTTTCCTGTTGGAGGCGGCATTCTGATCACGCCGACGGTGACAGTACCAGCTATGTTGAACACCTTGCCGATTATCTACTTCAAACTGGACTTATTGAGTACATTTTGGGCTCTAACTGTCATCCTGAAATCACCCTTGAAGGCGCCAACATCGTCGGCTTCATCGTAGTGACCAAGAAGTACCGCAGGGAACATATCGACATGGTGTGGCAGGGCATCACATCTGGACAAGATCCTCGCACTGCAGATGCTCTTACTCGCATGGTCGGTAACATAGCCAGCCTTTTTGACTACTCGGGCCTTCTTATTTTCTGCGAAAAGTTTCAGACACTCCCAGTGGAGTGTTTTACATCGGCCACCCGAATGCTTTGGGAGAATATCATGAGAAACATGGTATCAAGAGCCAATGTGGAACAGCAGACCCTGAGCTTCCACCCGTACGACCTATGCCTACGTCTACTGAGGGAATCATCTGTTTGCACATCTGGATCACAGGTTACCCACCCTGAAATGCAACACGCGACCATGCAAAAATTCAAGGAGCTCTTGGCATATGGACCAGACCCCGAAGGGCGCCAGCAACTGTACCTTAGCTGCCTCGAAGACATTGCGAACAAATCAACAACAACCCTGGGGAGTCTTTGGTGCCTTTCCATGGCAATTCGGCCAACCATGGTCGCGGAGTTACACGTCTTGGCAGATGAACATGATTTGACAAGACTTATTGTGGAAGAGCTGGAACATGCAGTCGAAGTTGGACGAGCGGCACAGGCTCAGATGGTCCTTTGGGGCAATACCAACTTACCTCGAAGGGAATTCATCACCAACCTCATTCAAATGGAGCCACAAACAATAACCAATGACCTAGGTGTCAAACTCTGGGATATTCTGGTTGGGCCGCTTTCGCTTTCGCTCGAAGACAGAAGGGCGGGCTGGAGTATATTGAACAATCTAAACCGGAAACTTGGCCTTCCCAATCCCTTTCTTTTGACTTGTCTGTCCCATTATCTCCCGACACTTTCTTCCGAGTACTTCTGTGAAGGTATGCTGGAGTTCCTTCGGGCCGAGATTCTCCCACGTCTCAACGAGAAGGCAGATCTTGCTCTTGATGATCAGGACGCAGTTGCTGAAAGCGGCATTGAACAGTTGTGGCGGTTGATTCTTGAGGCTGACGACGGGGCTTTGGTGGAGAGATCCATACGAACTCTTGCAGTTGATGTCTATATCGAAAGTCGGTATATTGCATCCAGTACGGTTCAACGGACACGGTCAATACATCTGGTCTTGGTTAACAGATGCTTGCAGCAGCTGAAAGATGCCGCTAAAAAGATCAAGGTGTTCAGCCAAGACACTGCTAGTGGCGATGATGAGCCTATGGCGACCACTGCCATAGAAAAGCAAATGCAGCAACAAGAGAGGATATTCACTCGATCGTTGAAGCTATTGCGATATGTCTTGGAAGCACATCAATCCAAACCGCTTTTAGCCGCGCCTGACCTGAGAACACTGATTCCTCAGGCATCCCATGAGGTTCAAGGGGATTCTGCTGAACTCAAATATCAGTCTTTTGATGGCAATAAGCAGACTGATGTTAGGCCACTCGTGATCGGAAAACGGAATACGGCAGCTTCGCTACTCGCCAGTCTACGGCAAGAGACTGGCTTTGAGAATTACCGAATTTACTACAGAGGCCAGCCATTTCTACCAAATGAACAAGATATCTGCAAGTCGTTGGAAGATCTCCGTGTACACGATGGGCTCATTCTGGTCAAGCGTGAGGAGGCTGGCCCGGCGCTCTCCAACAGGGTTAAGCCAGGTGCCTCTCCACTCGAGATTGAGATATCTGCTCATTTTGATGAGATGTGGGAATACTTGAGCATGGAAGAGGCACTTGCACAAGAAGTAAGCAGTTAAACCACAGCATACAGGATACCATACTAACCCTCTCAGATCTACCACTTTCTGATCAAACTACCGACAGATGGTCATTTCTTAAAGTTGATCAACAGCGAAACAGTGTCATACAAAGACATTTTCCCGCCTGGTCAGCCTTTCAAATCTCTTTATGCCGTCCATGCACTAGTTGAGTACACTGAGACTCCCTCTCCTGGCCGAGTCATCAGCAATATTGGCTTAGATGGTACATCGGGTGGCCAAGGGTCTCGTTCTACATCTTATGACAGAGCTCTCAGCACATCCATATCCTTTGTTGTGCAGGCTATCTCAGACGAAGACGTTTTTGATCGAGCTTCGATGTCCCTGCGGCTGAGGCTTACTTGTACATTAATACATGCTTTCCGGCGGTTTCTGGACAGTGGGTTGCATAATATCGAACAATTTACCAGACCTGACAATATTGTAGGAATCGACACCCCAAGAGGATCAACTGCATCAAAGAACCTCCTCATACCCGAACCAAATCGATTGGTGGATATTTTGTTGTATGCCGCAGATTGCCCAGGCGAGGCACCTTGTCCGGTTGTGGCAGGAACACTCGCTGTTTGTCTTCGGCTTAGCATGCTCGATAATCGATTCTGGGCAAAACTCAGCAAGAACCCCGATTTCGCGCGTATTCTGCACGGTGTTTTACTCACTGACCCCCGCCACGCTATCAGATCACTGGCTGCTAAACTAATCGAAGAGCTTTTTTCTGTCATGGATCACGCGGTTTCTGCTGATGGACCGGCCGATGGTTCTTCAGATAGACCTAGTGACGCTCCATTAGTACAGTATTTTTGGAAGATTATCAGTGGTCTTGTGTTGCAGACAGCTATGTATCCTCACCAGTGTGAAGAGTTCTTTCGGCTGGCTCATTTCCTGCTTGTGAGAATCAAGGCGCGGGCACCTGGATTGTTGAATATTTCAACTCTTGCGTATCAAACTAGCCAGCTTCTCCTAGAGCATACGCCGACTGAGGTACGTTCTTATTATATCAATCCGTCGTAGCTTGAAAGGATAAACTGACCACTTGAACACCTAGACTCTTGGGTCTTTGGGTGTTGAAGACTCATTCGCGAAAGGCATATCATCACTTTTACACCTGTGTTTACAGCTCGATAATTCTGTCACCAAGTCCGAAACACTGCCTGGGTAAGAGAACAGAGTCACAAAAAGGATGAACGTTTTTCTGACGTATTACAGGGATCTCGCGATGTCACTGTTTTGGAAGCAGTTGTATCCCATGAAACGCCAGCAGAGTGGAGAGCCTGTACCTAGGGTCATTCTCGACGGAGGGACTCGAGCAAAGCTTTGCGACGTGGTTTTCAACCTCGTGAAACATGATCAGGGTAAAATCAAAAACCTTTTGGAAGCACTCGATAGCCAAGTGCAGTTTTGGGAAGATGACGAAGATGGCAAGTCTTGCGCTGCATCAACGACGCAATTACTAACACATAATGCAGGTGAACCGTACCTCTATGAGCTCCCTTATCAATTCGAACGACTCAAAGCCCTTCGCGCTCCATGCGGCTATGTAGGACTGCAGAATCTGTCCAACACATGCTATCTCAATTCGTTACTGACACAGCTTTACATGAATACTGGCTTTCGGCGATTTGTGCTGAGTTACCATGTTCAAGATCCTTCGGATACCCAAGAGCTCTTTTTCTATACCCAGAAATTGTTTGGTTACATGCAGGAAAGCTATCGCCGTTTTATTGATCCCTCCAGCTTTGTAAACACCATCAAGACATATGACGACACACAAATCGACATACACAATCAAATGGATGTTGATGAGTTTTATAATCTACTCTTTGATCGCTGGGAAGGACAACTCCTTAGCCATGATGAAAAGAAAAGGATGAAGTCGTTCTATGGTGGCCAGCTCGTGCAGCAAGTCAAGTCAAAGGAGTGTGAGCACATTTCGGAGCGACTCGAGCCATTCTCTGCCATTCAGTGTGACATCAAAGGGAAAAGCACTTTGGAAGACAGTCTTCAGGCATACGTAGATGGCGAGATCATGGAAGGAGGTATGTCAACTTCTCCACAACTTGAAACAAGACTAATCAGGCAACAAGACAACAAATACAAGTGTTCAACGTGCGACCGCCACGTAGATGCAGTCAAGAGGTAATTACTCGTCATCGCCCCCTTCTGCAGTAACTGACAAACCACAGGGCCTGTCTGAAAGACATCCCTGACAATGTCATCTTTCATCTGAAAAGGTTTGACTTCAACCTGCGTACCTTACAACGGAGCAAGATCAACGACTATTTCTCGTTCCCAAACCGGGTTAACTTGCGACCATACACGATCGAGCACCTCAGCAACCCGGAGAACGACACCGAGGAAGACATCTTTGAACTAGTCGGTGTGCTTGTCCACTCAGGCACAGCCGAATCGGGGCACTACTATTCTTACATTCGCGAGCGTCCCTCTTCAGCAGATCGACCGACGTGGGTCGAATTCAACGATGATATGGTCACGCCATGGGATCCTGTACATATGGAGAATTCGACGTTTGGAGGTCCGGACCATCGCCCTATGTACGACACTAATGGCATTGTGTACGACAAGACCTATAGCGCCTATATGCTATTTTACCAGCGCGCTTCGTCTTTGCGTACTGAACAGGAGGAAATGATGAGTCTCGGCGTTCCGGCACCTCTTCGTGTGGAGATATCTGGCGATCTCGAAGATCATGTTCTGGACGAAAACACCGTTATCCTCCGCCGCCATTGCATCTATGATCAGAGTAACGTTAGGCTCGTTCAAATGCTGTTCCATCAAGCACAGCAGTATTGTAGGGCAGATGATGAGGTCGATACTAGTCAGAGTATCGACAAATTTGTGGGCCAACACCAGCAGGAACATGGGCTTCAAAATCTAGCCATGCAGACTTTGGTGAGTCTTCTGGATCAAGTTGTCACAAGAGCGAAGGACATTCCAGACTTCTTGTCGTTCTCCAAAACCATCTTGGATGCCATCGCTTCTTGTCATCATTGTGCTTTCTCGTTCTACAGCTACTTTGACCATCGACTTGACGCATTTCGTGCCTTGCTTCAACGCAATCCGGATTTCGGTGTGCGAAATTTCGCCTGCAAAAGCTTTGTTGCTGCGCTCAAGAGAATCTCCGACAAGTTGCCCCATGTCTACGATCCACCAGTCGTTCAAAGTCCAGTATCTGACTTCGATGGAGATGAAAACCTTACTTGCCTTGTTATTCCCCATCGCTCTGTCATCGACGGTGCGATGGCTGTTTTTGGTTACCTTTGGAAATTCTTCCATGTTCACATTAGAGCATGGGATGAGTATTTCGGGACTATCCTAGGGTTTGCTCGGCAGGGTAACCGCGAAGTCGGTTATGTTCTGGCTGATGATTATTTAGCCAGAACCATTAGGATTATCTCCGCTGATCCCTTACAAGAGCTTACTGGGAACTGGGCTAAGATGCTACACAGCGTTATCCGGAGAACCAACAACACAAAACCTCCTTCGTATATGTCGATCATTGCACTAGCGCACTTCCTACTAGAGCAGCTTGAACCTGAGCTGGGGCCGGAAACGATTGATGAAGACCCAACAGAGCGGCTCATACGAATGGAGATACCTTTCAGCTGGACCTCTAAGGAAGTGCACCTTGTGTTTAACGGACTAGAGGGCTCTTCAACCAGCCTGTTTGTCGAGAAGCTTCTCGCACTCGACCAGGCGCAAGGACACACCGACAGGATTGTTTACCTTCTAGCAGGGATGGGTGATGTGATGGACACTAGGGTGTTGAGCACGCTGAAACTATGCATTCGGGGCGAAACCTCAACACAAGCCATGGATCCCTTCCTGCGGGCGGCCAGTGCCTACATCGAAAGTACCGAACGGCTTGTTCACGCTACATCAATGGTTCAGCATATATTTGCGCAGACCAAGAGTCTTCAAAACACAGAGGGGGTGTTTTTTGTCCGTTTCTTTGCGACTGCAATGAATCTAAAGCAACAAAGCAAGGATATTGCTAAGGCAGTTCGGTCATTCAGCCTCGATCGAGTACCAAAATGGGTCCCCTTTCTCCTCACAGCTCAAGACAAAAGCGTCCGATCTAGCACCGAGACCTTCCTGGACCATGATCTGTTCGATGTTCTGAGAACAACTAGCCCCAACGACAGCGATGATAGCTGGACTGATCAGGATGACATCAAGCAGACTGTAAAGCACGTTGGGGTCTCGTGTCTGAGATATATTCAAGACAATTATGTGCGGAAAAGGGCACGCTTGAGCCGAGACATTGCAGATAAATTTTTACGAGTGATCGGGCAATGCGCGGAAGCTGTGGACATGGATCCGGCTACACAAAACGGTCTAGACAGGGACTTTGTCGCCTTACAAAACGGTACGTGGTGGTGTTGCAATACTGGATACATTAGATGGCTTACACATATAGCAGATGTCATAGATCCGTTTCGCAGATTGGTTGTTGATGAAATGGAAGAAGACGGATCCGGTATGTTACAGTCGCTCAGTGACTCCGATACAATCACAGCAGACTTGGGTTGACAGCTGACGTTGGGCAAAGACTGGGAAGGATCCTGCGGGTCATCGGAACAGATTGATGACATTGTGGATATGAATATTCCGGGAATGAACGAGCTAAACGATGTGGAAGCTGTGTGATGATAGTGAGCATGGGTATGGGCATGGGCATGGGGAAACCAAAGAGGCTTCTGTTGGGGCTTAGGGTTAGGATTAGGACACGCCGATGCAAATACGGCAAGGGAAAGGCGTTGGAGGCTCTCTTTTTTCTTCTTCTTTTTTTCCCTTCTCATCTCATTTATCTTGGGCTCTGGTCCGTCTAGACTCTCGCTAAAGGGTGAGTTAGTTATCAATGGCTTTGGGCCAAGGACATCCATCTTATGACAGTTGGGGCAGAAACGAGTGTTTCTCGAGCATAATTGCATAGCAAAGGAGTGATGGCGTAGGGGTAAAGGAATATGGATCAAGACAACAGCAAACTACAGACTACAAAGATGAAGTAAGAATAAGGGGAAGAGGCATAAGCTTGATCAAATCACCAGTACGATGCTACCTCGACTCGTGGATAGTGCTACCGAATTTATGAATACACGATTGTATGAACAACAATTGGTCGTAGCATCTTGGGGCCAATTTGGTGAAACGACGCCCAATGGTGAGCGTGATATACAGCGTTGTTCAATGGTAGCTTCTTGCCGCCGTGATTGTGCGGAGAGTTGGAGACGTATGGTTATGGTTGCAGTCTATGAATAGTGTTCCTGAGAATAGCCTCCTGACAATCGTCAACGTTCAGCCACATAAAAGGTATTCGACCAGGGTTACTATGAAAGGCGCTTTTAGAACTAGTACTACAGAACGTCTGGAAGATCATGCATCTCCATAGGAACGAAGCATCTTAACTGAGTCTATCTTTAGCTACGCGGCCACATGGGCGGCCGGCTTCAGCTCTAATGCTACGCTGCCACCTGGATGCGAAAATTCGTAAGTATAGAAACCTGTTTAATGTAAGCGAAACTAAACTCTCCGTCTCGAAACGCTGCTATGTTTTGTCTGTTGTCAGAGGTAAAAAGTTTCAAGACCAATGATGAGACTCAATCGGTCGGTATCAAGGAGATGACAGCCCCTGATGACGATTTTTTTTTTTTCAAGTCTATACAGTCTTCAGTCTTCAGTCTTCGGCCTTTTGAACTGTTGGTTTGGGTCGCGAGTGCCGAGATCTAGATCTTGGGCACATTGAAACTACTACTGTAAGGGGAAGACATACGCAGGAACAGAATGCTGCAGAAGTGGGACAAGGATAAGCATGGACTGTTTTTAGAAACGGGAACTAGTTTTAAATTTTAATAGACTATGTTCTTAGTATGCTACGTCAGTGGATATTGAAATGTGATGAACTGATTTTTGTTTCTTTGGTGTATTTTATTGCAGTTTCTTATAGACACTAAACAATCAATTATCTGCATATCCCTTACTCGATCACAATCTCCATCTTCACGTCACGCATCCAACCTCTCACATCACTTCTCTAGCCACCCATCACTTCTAAATAAAGCACCCCTCCAATCATACAGCGTTCCAACAACCCCGCTACCTCTCGAAATAGTAGCCGAACTGCCCCTAATGCACGTTAGCCGCCGGGATTTGGGTCTAACCGTATCTGGCATTCTATGATGGGGTCGGCACTTACATCTCCAAAAGGCAGTGAAATCACCGCTTATTGTCACTCTGCATATCATAAGCGTAGGAATGATTCCCCTTTTTCAGCACATGGCGTCGGAGCCTTACTTATCCTGGCATGCATCTGTTTCATCTTTGTATCCGCCGAGGTTATCAGGCGGGCCGCTTGGTGGGAGGCCCAGGAAGGCTAGGAAGGGGGGAAGAGGTGAAACATAAACAAGCTATTTTAGGTATCTAGGGAAGAATAAGCTCGCATGCAGCTGTCCCTTTTTAAGGCTCCATTATCCCTTCCTTTTCCTGAAACCTTTTCGAGGCAGGACTGCAACAACGACGGGTTCACGATACCATCAGGTCTGACAAGGATATCACAGCTGCTGTGCGGCTTTTTGCTCGTTTGCTTCAGTTTTCCTTATCTTTGCTTTCTTGCTTGTGTATCCCATTCTTTGTTGATCTTCTTCACGGTCGAGTGTCAAGTCGTCCTCTTTACTGAAGCACGACTCTTACTTAACCTCAACCATGTCACTCAAGGACAAAATATCATCCCCTCTCGAGGCTGGAACCTCAATCCTCGACGCTCACCACCTGCCACCCCATCTGGCACCGGCCCTTGAACACGCATCTTCTCGTCTCGCTCGAAAGTCGCAGCACATCACTCTTGTTGTTGCTCGCCGCGATTATCAGCTTCCATCAGTTGTGCCACCCAAGGGTCTGTTGACTCCGACGACTCCCACGCCGCTGTCACCTGGCTTCCGTTTCAACTTCTCTCAAGGACCTGTGTCGAGACTAAAGTCGTTGATGAGACCGGGCTCTTCGACATCTGCTCGGTCGATGGACTCGCCGCGAAGTGGAATGTCTTCGCCTGGCTATGCTCCCCCGCTTGAAATTTCTAGCCCTCGATTCAGGTGGCCACTCTCGCCTACCACGCCGATGTCACCTCCTCCCATGACACCCTGCACTGCCTCGTCGACTACCACAGATACCATGAGCTCTATGATGAACGCATCATCAAGCTTCGGTATGCGTCTCATTCACACCAACGAGCTTAACCCCAAGTCCGAAAAGATCCTCAACTCTGTTTTGGAAAAGACAGAGAAGAAGTTTGCTGTTGGGTAAGCCGTCTTCATTTCACCTTGACCAAAATCCAACTAACACGATATAGCTCAGAGTGGCTCTCACATGCTGTCAGACCTTCCTCCTGCGGACTCACGAACCAACTCATCCACAGTTCCATCATCCAAAACGAGGTCCTCTTCTGCTCCGAGGGCCTCACGATACTGTCACTTGACAGACTATACAGTCTTAAGAGCGCCTTGTCCAGCTACTCCAAGACAAAATCTCATCTTCGCCTCGAAGACGCCGTTGACGAGCTCAGACGTATCATCTTGGCCACCAACGGCGAAAAGGTTTCCAAGACCGCCATCCTCCGATCCTACGACTGGCTTAGCGTATCGAGCTCGGCCCTCGTCGACTTGGATCGCATGTATCGTCGGGCGTATGGAGGGCCAGAGCAATGTGGCGGCATTGCAGGTCTCACGAGCTTTGCTGAGCCGGCCATCAAGCCCATCAGCGATTCTCAAGAACGTCATAAAGAAGAGGAAAAGGAGGAGGAGGAGGAAGAAGTGGAGGAGACGACAATAAGTGCTTCTCTGAGCAAGGGGAAGACACCGTCACCGAAGCCTCTGCTGAAGCTACAAACCAATTTCACTCCAGGGGCTATACTAAAACCAAAGCCCAAGAAACCAGAGATTACCATCCAAGCCCCAGTCAAAGTTGGGGAGGATGAGGAAGATGGCGATCGCACAGCTCGGCCAACCGATCAGTTATACTTTACGATGCAACAATGGGAGCCGCCCTCAACGATAGATCAGGTCTTAACCGCAGGACCGGTCAATCGAAGTGCTTTCAGTCCTCTCACACCCACCCCGATCATGAGTCCAGCATCGCCAAAATTCGGGCCACTAACGCCCCACGAGTATGATGATATATCTCCTACGACACGAGGAGAATGGGGTTTCATGATGGCAGATAATGCCTTCCAGAGTGGCCGGAAAGTTGGAGTAGAAACGTTTTGATATTCATTCTTCGTTTTCTTTGTTTGGGTCGCGTCTGTTCTGTTTTGCATGGCGAGCGGTTTGATTTTTTAAAGACACCCCCTTTCGTTCAATTATGTATATATCCTTCATGACTCTGCATGTTTGGGATGGTTTATAGAACATGGCGCGTATATGTGTAGTAGATAGATGCAGGTCGGAAAAGAGATAAACGTTATTATTCTTGAATATTGTGCTTGAAGCCGGGGTATCATTATCATTATCACCATCCGTATCTGCTGGCTGCCTCCTTTCGATTGCTTTTCCCCTTGGCGAAGCTGTCCTCGAGAGCGTCGCGCTGGCTCTGCGCGTTCTGTACTAACTGCTTCAGACTGTGCTTGCCACCACCCTGGATCGAACGCACAGGATTGTGGACCTGTTCTTCTCCTGATGCTCGAAGCGCCTCATTGTGCCGGTATTCCTTATCCATGTTGAAGTTGATAACCTTCTTGGCTGCTTGGTTGCCTAGACCACCACGACCAAATAGTTCTCGCCGCTCAGCAGCTGATAGATTGAGGTCGTCTGCTACCGTGTCTAAGGACTCGGCACCAGGTAACGTGGTTGCTGATGGACCTGCTTGCGCATGGCTTGCGTAGTCGCCGTATGCACCTTCGTCATGGGCTGATGAACTTTCCGGTGCTGCAAACATGGGCTCATAAGTACCAGCAGATGATTTTTCTGTGTGTTCAGAAGGTTCTTCTGTATACATTGAGAAGAGGGAGACCTTAGGAGCTGCAGCTGGTGCAGGTACTGGTACCTTCTCAGCGTACTGGTTAGTCGACCCAGTTGGGTCTTGTTGGGGCATCAGCGTTGGCTTTGCCACACCCGAGTTCAACTTTTTCTTTTTTTGCGGGTTCCTTGCCACTGATAGAGGCTTGAACATCAATGGCTTGCCCACGAGCTTGACCTCGTTCGCGGGCTTCTGTCCTTCAGGAATGTAGGGTTGAGCAGCAGCCTTTGGCGGAGGCAAGCTCATACTCCCTGGCACGTTGTCGTTTGCAGTGTTCTGGTCATCTCCCGTGTCTCTACTAAATCCTGGCGCAGCACTCGTCTTGAAATGGATGCCTGGTCTCGCCGGCGCACTGCTCGTAGCTGTCGAAGCTGGAGGCTTATGCTTGTTTGCATTCTTTGGCGCTGGTAGGAATGAGTTGAAACCAGAGAATCGGCCACCACCCCCAGTTTTTGCCCGTTTCGCTAGAGGCTCGTCGTCCAGCGGTTTATCGTTTGAGATTTGAGGGAGGTTGACAACAATCTTGCCGGGGTTTGATCGATCGACAACCTTCTGGAAAGGCTTCTTGGAGGAGGATGCGGAGGGTTTAGGGGCGGACTTTACAGGTGCTTGGACTTCAGCTTCGGAGCCTGAGCCTTCTGAGTCTGAGTAATCAACGAGGCCCATGATGGTCGAATGATATGATTATCGATTTGGTGATGAAAGTTTAAGAAAGTCGCAAAGTTGAGCTTCGCGATATGAAGTCGAATGGCTCCACTTCTGCCTTGCATTGCTGATGGCCCGTGCCAAGATGCAGCCACATCCACAGTTGGACGAGGCTGAGCTTAATGTACAACAACCCCTCTGCTTGTCGCATTCCTACACTTGCAATGTATTAATCTCTACAGCATATAACGCTTGTTTGAGGATGAAAAACATGTAGAAACGGTCTCTTAACTCCTGGGTTTTCTTCAGTTTCTTGGCGCGGCATAATCGTGCCTAACAAGCCGCTACCATGTCTGTCATTCAGCTAGAAGAGTACGACCATATCTTCGATAAACCTACCAGAACTGATATACTGACCTGTTCTCCAGACTCGTTTCATATCAACTTCGCACGAGCTACCTCGACGAAATAGCAGACGGCGTGGGAGAGCGCCTTCTTGCCGTCAACGATGGCTTCATAAACTCAGCCCCCTTTAAAGCCGCTGGCTGGCGGCCTAACTCGTCTCACCACAAACGAACACATTCGCCCCCGATACCCACTGCGATTGCTTCCGAATATTTCCAAGCACCCAAACAGGCTGGTCTCACGCTAGAAGATGGGGAAGAAGATGGTGGTATGCTCACTGCGGCCGGGTCAGACACTATGGGCCCAGGCATGGCTACCAGGCGGCGCAGGCGTCGAGAGCAGATGGAAGAAGAAGACAGCAGCGATCTAAGCGACGAGAGCGACGATGACACAGATCAAAGGGCCGCCCAACAGATCAAGTTCGCCAAAATGCCGGTCAGACACAGGGCAGGCTCGTCACCACTACAGAACTCGAATCTACGGCAGGTCGGAGCGGTCTCGCCGAGAGCTCCTCGCCGGGGCTCCCAGTCAACGTTGAATACAGTCCAGGAGAGGCCGCGAAGGGACACAGTCACCAGCAGTGAGATATCGTCTGAAAATGAAATCGATATTCCAACTGTCCAAAGGCATCGAGAGGCTGCCCGCGCTGCAGCAAAAGCTGCGAAACTTCAAGCCAGAATCCTTGAGGAGCCTACACCTGGTATCCAACGGGCGGATACATCTCTCTTACCAGAAGAGGAGGAAGATTCTGACGAGGCTTCAGACATATCTGATGACTACGCCGAGAGTATAGACTCAGCTTCCATTCTTGACGGCGTCGAAAACGCCATGAATGCATCTCCCACCCGCCAGCTCGTAGGAACACCGCCCAAGAATTTCGTGCGGCAATCCACCATTCGTAAATCTCAGCCACCAACACATCCTATCGTTCTCGGAGCATTGCCCCCCCCTAGACCGATGAGCATGATCCGACCCCTGAGCGTCGCCCAGCCCAAGAGTTTACTATCGGCCGCCCTCAAGGCCAAGGACAAGAAGCCAACCATCCCCTTCCAGAAATTTGCTCATTTCAGCGGGCAGGGTACACAAGGCTCTATCGCCGTGCGCATCTATGCCCCGTTTTCAAAAATGCCAAGCAAGCCTTTCCAGGTGCTCATCCGGCCACGCGTTCATGATGGACAAGGCGCTGAGCGGGCGGTGACGGTTGCAGATCTCATTGGTTTGAGTTTATACCGATATAATGAGGAGAAACTGGAGCCCCCTATTTCCAAGGAAAAGCTCAACACCAATTGGTGGACTCTACGGATGGTGGAGGAGGGTGGTGAAGTTGATGACGATTTTCCTCCTTTCGAGAGGACAAAACCGTTGACATCTTTTACTACGGTTAACAACGCCGCCCAGCGAGGCGGAGGCCGCATGCGGTCAAATTCGACAGCGTACGACGATTTTGCGTTGGCAGAAGCTTCGGAAGATGAGTTCTTCGAAAACAAGGCACTTACACCTCAAGAGGATGAAGATGAAGAGCCGGTGACATCACAAGATAACAGCGGTGGTGTATCCCTCAACTCAGCAGAGCCAGACGAGGATGCAACCCCTCGAGGTACTCCAGGACCTAATGTCAATTCCTTCCTGCCAACACGGCCGCGACAGAATCCTATCGTCACAACCACATATCGCTCAAACGCGCCACCAGCAGACATGCCACAGGCACCTGCTGCAGCTCCAAATACATCTCGAGGACAGCAGAAGCTGCTTCGAATCCACATCATGTCGCCTGATGTAGCTCCAGGCCAGATGGTGACACTTGATGTGATGACCGATACCTACTTGGCTGAAGTCTTGGATATGGTATGCCGGAAGAGGCAGCTGGACAAAGCCAACCATGTGCTCAAGCTACCTGGATCAGGAGCTGTGGTCATGATTGACCGGCCAGTGTCATCGATCGGGAACGTCTCGGATCTAGAACTGTACAGGCGACGGTTCGCAACAGATGGGCCATTGACGATTACCGGATCGCCAGGCAGCTCATCGCCAAAGATGCTGCCGCTCCCTGACCAGTCTATGCAGAAGCGTAGCAAGAAATCGCAAGTTCCCATGGTCGGAAGCCATCCATTGGCGCGGGAATCATTGAAACAAGACGAGCTCAGTAATGCCAGTTACAAGAAGTACACGGTCTGGCGCAAGCAGCCGATGCGAATTGTAGGAATGAGCGAGCGTGTCCTAGTGATTGACGGTGAATACATTCATATTATGCCAGCGTCTGGTGGTAAGGCGTTGCACGATGGCGCAGGCAAAACAACGACGGTGCACTTTAGCAACGTAGTTGGTTGCAAAGTGCCCCGGAAACACCCAACAAATGTCAAGGTGAGTTTGCTGTATGGGATTCTAAAGTTGGGCGTGACACTAACACGGTTAAAAATAGCTTGTGGTTTATAAAGCGACGGAGAGCAAGCGGTATGACTTTGAAGCCCGTAGCGCCTTGGAGGCGGCTGAGATAGTGGAGGAACTCAAGAAGGGCATTTCACCGTATCGAGATGTCTGAGGTTGATGTTCTAAGTTAGAGTGTTTGTTTATTGAGGGGGTCACGGATATGGTCGGTGTTTGGGAGTTATACAGCCCATCCATGAAGAGTCCCTCCGGGTCCGGTATGGAACACAGAAGGGGCCATGATGCGGGCAGTTGGGGTCCATCTAATGACACTGCTTGATTTGCTGTATGCAACATGTCTCCTTTGGTACAGTAGTCCGTGAGCTTGTTTATTTGTTGTCTCTAGCTCTGCCTTGGCTTGATTGCCAAGCGAGGTGGCCCGTTTCAGCAAAGGCCATGCGGCGATAGAGCGGACATTACTGTAACACATACACATATTGCATCTCGATGAAAAGCGGTGTCGGCTGAGGCGTTAGGGCCGAGGCTGAGGAAACTGTTTGAACATTCAATAGACCCTGCTTGGTATAGGCTTGGCTAACATTGGCCAAGACAACGAACCAAGGCAGGAAAATCTCGACATGGCGATCCGAGGCGCCAAGCCGGGGACATGGCAACGGATTATGGAACCGCTGAGAGGGAAAGATAGATACCGAGATGGTAAGAATGAAGAGGTGGGGTTGATGTGGGGATATCTCGGGGGGCGTGTGTGGCGTCGACGCCAAGTTAAGAGGCAACAGGGGAGCTGTGATGGGGTAACATTGGAGTCCAAGTCTCCGAATGTTACTTCTTAAGCAAGAGATTAATTCAACAATCTCAACTTGGTTATGACATTCCCGGTACAGTATGTACATATCGGCTGTACGTAGACCTTTCTGTAGACCTGCAGGCAATGATCCAAATTGCGCCTGTGTGGCGTTGATCACTCCTCAAAGCTTAACCTGATGCCAAGGGAGAGCACAGTACCGTCTGCTAGCTCTCAAAAGCTAAAGAGCTTCAGCTTGTTCTGGGAGGGTGTCGCGTGCCGCGCGTTCAGGTACATACTCAGGTTTTAGAGACAAAAGAATAGACCCTAGAGGATGGTGAGCATTGATTTCCTATTCCAGCCGTTTGAATGTGAGACCAGGTTTTTCAACCCATTCCTGGGGATGCTTGTTTGACCCTGCTGGTCTTAACTTGCGACATTGCTCAACAGCGGAATGTCGATACTGGGGACGCTACAGGGCTAGAGTACCTTGTCGCCGGGAGTTTCCACTGTTGCATTCGACGCTGTACATTGTCGGGTACATCAGTCGATCTTAAACGCTAACAGCTTTTCGGCGTTTCTCGAACAACTTGCCAGCTGGCTTGACTACTTGAGCAGAACATTGGGTTTCTCTTGTACCTGTAGAGGCGGGGAGGATGGCGGAAGAAAGGGTGCGATACGATATGGTGCGCAAGGTTCCTCTCTAGTGATTGGTTTGAAAGGTTGATTGAATTTCTGGCTGCGCTGTTTCAGAGACGTACACTTCTGGCGCCACAAGTGAGTCCTAAAATTGGTGTCTTTGTGTGTTGGCATTCAGCAAAGTTGCGTTGCATTTATTACTGTATGTAGTGTAATCCGGGGGACGAGGATTGTAAAAGTGCAAGGTTGTTTCTACCCAATGAAATTGCCTTGACTCTGGCCCCCGGACGAGACTGCCGTAGGGCTCGTGCTGCAAGCAATAGAGGTCCACTGTGACGCAAACAGTTAGATATAATTACGCCACGAAAAAGGCGAGAGCAGGAGCAAAGAGCAAGAGCAAGAGAAAAAGAAAAAAAAGGAGGAAGGGATTGCCGGCGCTTGTTGAAGCTGAAGCTCTGATACACTCTTCTTTCAGGCAAGTTCGCCCTTTGAATGTGTCTGAACTGTAGTAGGTACCTAATTTGTCGGTGGCATGTGGCTGTGGGCAAGCCGGCATTGTGGCAAAAGTGGCTGAGCTAGCATTTCTACTCCACCCTTCTCTTTAATCAACTTCTCCACTTCAACGTCACGAACAAGCTGATTCTTTCAAACATCACGGAATTCGGCTTCGCCAAACTGAACCGACCTGCTCTTTTCAAGCTCTGACTTTGAATCGCTCCGAATTTTTGCCCCCAATCAGACCGCTTGATTCAATTCCGGTCTGGCGTCCTAGAATGGAGGCTCGAACACTAGCAACACTAGAGTCTAGAGAAAGCTAACTACTATAGCTACCAATACCCCTGTCACAGTACATGCGAAATCATGATGAATGATGATGATTTTCGCTTACAAGGTATTGCCAGGTATAACTGGTAGCCAAGAAACACCTTCCAGGGGTGTTTCTTGTTTACAGTGCACTCTCGGTCCCTTGTTTCTTCTGTCAACAACTACTCAATTCCCGGTTTTCTCATACAGGTCGGGGGACGGCACTGAGCCCCTCCCTGGTCGCGGAGTATTATGCAGGTACTCGCGATACCTCCACTTCTGAGTGAGCCCGAAACTTGTTCTCGTTGCTTAGCTCGATCTTGAACCTTACTCAAGATAGCATCTCGATGATACAGGCTCTTGTCCAAGCTTTCGAATAACTGCGTAGGCATGAGGCTCGGCTACATTTATGAACATTAGACAAAACGGATGTGGCACCCTCTGGTTAGCTGCTGTCATGACTCTGTGGTTATTTTAGAAAGCCGTATATAATCAGGGCGAGTTGAGATGCGGCATCCTACAACAGGCTTTGGATAAGCTAGGAACAGCTGAGGTGGGCGAGATCTACGGCACGGTACATATGTCGCGGAAGTACTGGTACGGCTTACATCAGGCAAGTGTCAGAAAAACAAACAGATACTTGGGGTTATAGGACCGATCGAGTGCTGCTTACTGTACCGATCTATGACTTAACTGCTAATGGGACCATGCTCCAGGATTTTCGCCAAGCCCCGGAGCAAGGGCGGACAGTTCGGGGTGAAGGGGTGTGCGCATAGAGTTGATCTTGAAGGTGTGCAACCAAGGTGGCATGGCTATTTAGCTATCTACTCGTCGTATAAAACGTGCTTGACCTCCAGGCTTTCATCTTGCTCTTTTTTCTCTTCCCCTCTCATCCATCACTGCCAACCTATCTTAACTCAGACCAAACATCACTCACTTACAACTTTCACTATCATCACCAATACCGACATCATGAAGTACTCCGCTGCTACACTTCTCGCCGTCCTGGCTGCCTATGCTCAGGTACGACTGTCCGGATTCTATCCGTATCAAGGATTAGATTGTTAATATGACCATTTTAGGCCCAGTCTGTTTCTATCCCTGGCGCTGACGACGTCTCTTCCATCGTTGGCGACATTTCCTCCGAAGTTGATGGTGCTTCTTCCATCATCGACGAGGCTTCCTCCCGAGTTGCTTCTGAGGTCTCTTCTCGTCTCAGCACTCTGACCGACACGGCCTCCGGTGTCACTGCTACTGAGACTGAGACTGGTACCGTCACCGAGACCGAGTCCGTCGACACCAGCGCCCTCGCCAGCGTTACCAGCGCTCTTGCCAGCGCCTCAAGCGAGATCAACGACGAGATTGCTTCTCTTAGCTCTGACCTTGCCAGCGCGACCAACTCCGCTCAGTCTGAGTCTATCCAGTCTAGGATCGCTGAAGCTACTTCCGAGCTCGGTGATCTCGAAGCCAGTGCTAGTGCTGCTGCCACCAGTGCCACTGGTGATAACGCTGGCGCCATGCCCACTGCTGCCATTGCCATGGGTGCTCTTATGGGTGGTGCTGCTCTCTTTGTCAACATGTAAAGAGGCTTTTGTACAGCACATTGGAAACCACGTCAGTTAATGAAGCGATACGGTCAATTCTCTACCCTTATTCTTTAAAGACAGTTTGGAGTCCTCACTTGTTTACTTACGGATCGTTTTGAGTAAAGCAAGGACGCAGTGGGACTCGGGATCTTAATTAACTAGTGCTCCCCATCTGCCGCTAGTTTGGTCATGGGTGATTAGAAATAAAATACATCATATATTCTATCAAATATTTACTACGGTGTTTCTTACTGCTAGTTGTGCACCCTTAACAACTATGTTCAATAGGATCCTCAAATACCAATGCAAGTACGGTAACCAAATAAGTCAAACTGTCATAAATGAGTGCTGTCGAATGAATAGCATTCTTATTTCAAAGACATCTTGTTATGGACAACCCATCCAACGTTTGAAAGATCCCTTGAACATTGCCGGCTACCCTTTGAAGTGTGTCAGGCCCTGATCCGTCTCAAGTTCCCTTCATTAACTAGCATGAGACGGGCATTGCCGTGCCACAACGGTCTCGAGGCTAAAAATACCTGTTGCTAGCTCATACCGCCATGTTTGCATAACCTACAGTAGTTAGCCTAGGTACGTTAGCTGCACGCCTGACTGGGGCGTCAGAAGTTCATATGTTGTCCCGTGCGTGGTAGTGCTATCTATAGCTGCAACTTATACGAGATCTGTTCTATGCGAAAAATTGCTAAGGTTGTTACACAAGACGATACAAACAGTAATGCAATGGCCAATTCCCTATTGTACCTAAATCTGAGTGATACTGTACTTGATGGTGGGTCAAAAGGGGGTGGGCGGTTGTGATTCAATTCTAGTTGCACATTCCAGTCGGTATAGAATATTGATAATGGTATTCAATTTACCACTTTCGCATCTCTCATGGCCAACTACAAGTGAGACGCAAGTGAGACGCCATGTCAGCTCATGAATCCGCTAGGCAATTCATCACGGATACATATGCCATGTTTTTCAACTCCCTCATGTCAGCTCAGACATTGTTTCAATCCAGCTCGAGGGGCAGTGATCTCACATTCTCTCCCTGCGCCACTTGTAAATTACAACTGAATTAGCCCTTCTTGGTTTCTCTATCGATTGTTATGTTTCTTGTTCGGATTCTAGTAAGATTCCATGAGATTGGCCTGTAAGACAAATTAATTGTAGGCAGTTCTCTTCTCGATTCGGCAGACATCAGCAAAATCAGAGGCGTCTTCTGAGTTAAGAAGCATCGAATGCTAGTTTCAAGCTGCTTTCCAGCACTGAACACATTGGACCACTTGTTGGGGTCGCCGGAGCAGTAACGCTGTTTAGTTATTTCAACCTCGCTTAGGTACTCTCTTTTATTCAATATTCAAGAATGCGATGTCAATCTTCTCTCGTAAGTCATGCACGATCAGCCGTCGATTCTCGCATCATCCTCAAGATTATAATGGCAGATGGACTGCTCTGCTCTGTCAGAGGGATCTTCCATATTGAGTCTTGAAATTCAATTGTAGCCGTTCAGGGTGTATTGGTGACTACCAGGAGACTAAAGGTGGTAGTGCTCTTTCTAGCCACGAAGCTTTTCGAATGCTTTGATCGCGATATGCTCAAGGTAGATCATACCATGGGACAGAGCATATGAGGTCTCTTTTTTCATGTATTCATTGACGGCAGAGTATAAGTGCTGATCTTCTTCGTTACGTCTTTGATCGATTGTCTGTCCAGAGTTTGTCAATGATCTGAAAAACAGCCGTCACGCCCTTCATCGTATCTTCGTCCACCTGTCCCCCCAGCTTCTGCTGAATCTTGTCCGGGTGCCATCGCACACGCTCATCTCTAAGCTTTGCCACAAATGACTTCTCTCCAATCACTTGTGGATTCAGTCCATTGACAAAGAACCTGCGTACCGTCGCCTCCTCTACATCCTCCCGGCGGCCGCTCTCCACCGGCCATGCAAGCTTCGCAGGTGTAGTATCCCAGTCTGCCCAGGCAGTAGTGTAATCTTCCCACCGCTGTTCCCAGAGTCGACGCTGCCTACGCTCCTCGCCACGGCGTATGCTGCGGTCCATATCTTCTTGTAGTTTCTGGGCCTGGCGATCTTCCTCGGCTTTGCGTTTCTTAGCTTCCTCCCGGCGAGCACGCTCCTCGAGCAGGCCGGCATGTGTCTTTTCCCACATCTTCTGTCGCACATAGGCTGCGTATTCCTCATCCGTCATTTGTTCCAAGTGACCTGTGGGCCCTACGCGCTCGTTGGAATAGACGTGGACGGGCTGGCCATAGACACCTTCCCAATATGCGGCGCCTTCGTCATCGGCCATGGCATCAAACAGAGATTCACGAAATGCAACTTCAGGGTCCAAGGGCTCCGGCTCATGGGGGTTTGGTGGAGTGGGTGAGCGATGTCGCCGTCGGTCTCGGTGTCGGTGGTGACGACGATGCAAACGCCGTTGGGTATCTTCATCGTCATAACGGTCTCGGTGTCGGTCTCGCGATCTTCGATGGGATCTGTGGTGATCTTTCAACCGAAGGCGTGAGCGCCTCGGTTCTGTAGTGCTTCCCACATCCTCATTGTGCTGTGCGTCTGCTCGCTCTGATGTCGCATCGGGCGATGGTTCTTGCTTGACATCGACTTGAGGCTGGGAATCTGGTGATCGACTTCTCCTTCTGCTTCGAGGTTTGTCAGGGTTGATAGAGGAGAGAATATGACGTCTTCGAGGCGACTGCTCAGTTTCGCCCATCATGTGAGGGCTGCGTAGTTTGACAGCATTGAGCCCAAGATGCTCTCGGCTTCTGAATTGTAGGGAAAGAAGTTGTTAATTCAAGATTCGATTGTGGGGACCTCGGGACGATGTATGGTTTGCACGGGCCAAAGGCAGATAATGACTTACACGACTATCTGTCGTAATTGAGGCATCCAGTAATTATACGAAGACTACCTATACCATAGCTTAATAGATGTGCCTGTTGAGTTAGTGATATATAACAGTATGCATTTTGAATGGACCGAAGAGTCTTCTTACTTCAACTCGTCAAGCTCACTGAACCGTATTTGGTTGTAGAGGTGACTTTAAACTGACCTGCACATAGAGCCGAAACGTAGGGTAAGCAAGCTACTTGGTATAATGGAACATTTCTCCATGCTATCGCTTTGCTTAAATATGTTGGCTACTGTTACTCTTTCCGAAGCTTGAGTTTCATTAAATTGAATGTTGTTTATGTAGTCGATTTTCTCAGAAGATGAATTTGTTTTGTCTGAGCATCAGTTGTCAATAGTGGACATCTGTGAGTGAAGCTGTATGGGTATGTACCGTATTCTATCTATTACCCTCTGCGCTTTGTCCGAGACAACACCAAATAACTATGCTGATCAGTGATAATAATGTCCAGCTTAAAGTTCGGTGGATTTCAACGCCCGGAAATATTATACTACATAGTTACTTGGCAAAATATGCTGCCGTATCATGGAATTATACTTCTAGCAATTGCGGCCCAGCCAGCAATGAAAGTCTTATGTAGGTACCTAGCCCGCTTAGTTACCCCTTCCCCTGAATTCATTGTCTCCAGTGGCTATTTAGGGGGATTTCAAAGGGTCGAGATGCCCCGCAGCAGCCAATCGATAGCTACCAAATCGTCGCAGGGCTGGTCCAGTGTCAATCCAACCATCCAATTCAAACCATCTGACAAGGCCAGATAAATTTGATTCTTCACGCCAACCTCTTTGTCGCTTTCCCTCTCGCCCTTGCGTCTTTGTCGTCGAATATTGCGCCTCGTTTTCCCCATAAGCGCATAGACACGCACAACAACGCTTGCTGACATACGCATCATGTGCAGATAGCCCTTAACATTGGTATCTTTCCTTCTGGCATCGGGTTCTCTGCGCAAGCCCAGTTGAGCTTCAATTGGCATCATATCCATCATGGGAGGAATATTACTGCTTCTAGGCCTATGCGTAAGTATTCTTTGTAACCTACCCCTGCAGATTCTGGAAACTGACATTCAATACAGCTTGTTATGGCTTTGGCGTACGTGCAACCGTGATCCTCGATCTCATACAACCCGTCCGTCAGCCGCTAACTCATCGAATAGCTCGTTCCTTGCCGGAGCGCTACCGCTGTCAATGTCGCTTTCCCAATCACAACTTCGATTACTTTCAAGTGTCGGCGTAGGAATCTTAGTCGGCACATCACTTATAGTCATAATACCCGAAGGAATTGAGGCCGCAGCCGCGCCTGCAGAGGCTACTCACATGCATCGAGTTCGAAGCCTGGTGCGCCGAACCCCCTGGAACCACGCCATCCTTATACGTGGCCTCCCCGAATCTATCCCCACGATCCGTACAGTTTCAAGCCGAAAACAGGACAACGAGTTGGATGCAGATGCACTTGTCCGCCGGGTTGTGAGTTCTGCGGCGGAAAATACTCTCGCGAAACGTGCCGATGCTGAGGCTGGCGTTGAGGCTCCCAAAGCTCCAGCAACCGGCGACACCACAAAAGATGAGACTGCAGAGAAGAAGGAATCCGAAAAGACAGAAGGTGGAAAGGAAAGCGCGCATAGTCACGACCAAGACCACGAAGCCGAGCATGACCATGCGCATACGATTCCAACCTTCGAAATCGGCTTCTCCTTGATTCTAGGATTCCTATTGATGTTCCTTATTGATCGACTGCCTCGTCATGCGACAGAAAGCCTTCATTCTCCACCTCAAATGCGGCATATTAGTCTTGACAATCTTGGCGGAGATACTGCTTCTGTGGACGAAGAGGCGGATGATGGGTTTTTGGGATCCTTGACACCCACCCCACGAAGAGCGCGAAGCTTAGCTACAACCACAGGACTGGTTATTCATGCTGCAGCTGACGGAATTGCAATGGGCGCCTCTTCAACTACCTCAGATATGAAGCTTGGGTTTATTATTTTCGCGGCTATCATGATACACAAAGCTCCTGCTGCCTTTGGTCTTACTTCACTGCTTCTTAAGCAGGGCCTATCAAAACGAGCTGCTCGGGGACATCTTATTGTCTTTAGTCTGGCTGCTCCGTTTGGTGCGATAACGACATGGTCCTTAATCACTCTGATGGGCGGCGGCAAGGTTGAAGGTGACCACTGGTGGACGGGCATGCTGCTACTCTTCTCGGGCGGCACATTCTTGTTAGTCTGCTCTGTGCTATTAGAGGTGATATCGCTAACTTTGTCCCAGGTATGTTGCTATGCATGCAATGCAAGAAGATGGCGGCCCTAATACCCATGATCATGGACTTAATGGCTACGCAGATGGCACTTCTACAGCTCAGCGGAAACCTAAGGGTCCGCAGATGCGTGATACCTTGGCCACGATCGGCGGCATGCTGATACCACTGCTTACGCAGTTCGGCCATCACCACTAAGATACAGACGTATCTCTCTTCTTGTACTCCCATGCTGCGCATGTCGGAATCTTCGATGATTGGCGGCGGATTTACATAACGCCGTACCAAGTGTATGGGATGTTTTGGCGCCTTTTCAACTTTCTTTTTGTTCCGAAGAGCCGGCGAGCTCTTTTCAAACTGCTTTGGGAATGGATCAGAATAGACTTAGGAGCGATTCTCGAGGGGATAAAAGCCGGGTTGGTGGATGGAATTTATAAGGATGATATGGGCTATATAGGAGCGTCTTGGGTTATTGGATTGTATAAATAGGGGCTTTGAGATGTGGTGCAAAGAGGCAGTCTGTCGCATTTGTGAACCACTCGAACTACTGCATGTATAAAGACCGAAGTTTTCTATAGGTGACTGCTTGAGGGCCCTCATAGTGACATGTATGTTTCGATGTCATTGGAACGGCACCAGTTCTAATGACTTCGTCAAAGCACAAAGCTCTTAGCCGAGTAAATGACCCTTGATGGGCGTTTCGCTGGTGGATTCGTGGATCCAAGTATGTTTCAAAGGAGAGCATTATCAAACTGGCTCAGATCCTAACCCCCAGACTGACAGGGATAAAAGAAACGAGAACTCTTTAAAAATAGTGATATTAGCAACAAAAATGGGCTGATAATTTCTGAAGTTTCTGTAGAGTGTTCCAAAGTCGAAATGACGGGGGTATCAGTGTATGCCAGGGAGGTCGATGTGGTCTGTTGATATGGAGAGTGGATTTTATTCTCCACGATTGCAGATTGGACAATTTGATCATTTAGGGAATTCCATATTGATAGTTGTCTTGCTTCAAGACAAGATAGAGAGAATCAACATATCATAAAGGGCTTGATGGCTGTTCGAGCAAAGGTTCACTAAGGTAGTAATGGATTGGTTAGCAAGATGTTGAAACAAAGCGGCAGTAAAAAAAAAGCCAAGACAGGTGTTCGGTCAAGTCTGCTCACACTTCCTTCAAACTGACGCCTCCTTTGAAAATAGTAAGCCCAGGGGTTCAGACAAGGGTCTTTGTGCTGTAACAGCGAGCTATGCAACACTTCCAAGGCATTGTACATCGCTAGCCCGGTGCTACTGAAAAAGTTAAAAGTTGAGGACTGCTCAAAGAAACCTGTTCGTTGACGCCATTGGCGCTTTTCTGATGAATATTCCGAAGCCTCTTTCTTGGATCAAGGTTACATCCTGGGTTGACAACGTCAGAAGAGCTGACGATACATGTTGTAAATGGAGGTTGGTAGACATAACTTGCTCATAGAACTAATAGAAAATTGAAGGTCCTGTTGTACGGGTATTCGATATAATAAGACCAAGTTGAAGAAGCTTGTAACGAGGACCCTCGTGTCATGCCTCACACCTGATCGTTCAAGGACTGTTAAGAGGGGTTTGTCAACACACCTCAAACAACAGGTATCCAACTCAAGAGCTTGAAGTGTCACATCTCATCACATGGCTAGACTCGATGGGGGAAGGGTCGCGATGTCTTGCAGAAACTTGCAGTGCGGAGGCGCCCAAGTCTAGGAACCTGTTCTTGAGTTTGGATTAGGATTCATCCTCACATGGGATCTTGAACTACAAGTTTATGAGAAAATGATGGCTGGTGGTTTCCGTCATGACTGATGGGTGTTGTAAGACAAAAAGCCAACAGCCACGACTATACCTGAGAACAGTGCACGGCCTCCACTACGCAGGAGCGAACAAATGAAAGTATCCAATATGATTCTTCACTTGATGGACAGTGGAGATGATTGATTCAAGCATCAAGGTAGGATCCGTTGATGATTGATTCAGTACCTATGTATGAGGGGCGCCGAGAGTAAACGCCGGACATGTTCTGTCTCGCCGGGCCGAAACCTCTGTTCCAAAGGTTGAATTCCAGAAGAGGAAGGCATCCCATATTCTTAGTCCAGTCCACGTATCAATCCATGCATGCGCCGGTTGCAGATCAAGGAGATCTTGTCACAAGAAGAATGAATCCATTGAGTTTCTAACGTTAACTTAGTATCGGGAATATCTCAAAAAGTAAACAGCAGGAATGCTTCAGAATCGCCCTTGCATTAAAAATTAAAGAAAGAAAAAGAAAGAAAGAAAAAGAAAGAAAGAAGTAGCCTGTAATATTATCTCGGGTCCTTCCTAAACTCATTCCTTCTAGGTACCTAGTTAGCATGTGCCTTGGCATCCATAATTACATCCTTCGAGCGTAAACTTCTTGCTGACTTCTTCTATACAACCACTTTACCAACAGAAAAACGAACGCAACTTGATCCGAAAGGGGCGACTGCGTTCTGGGGGTTGTTTTTTGTCCGATCAGCGTCCATTCGTTCTTTTCCCCCTTTTGTGCGTTTCTTATTCACTTAGCTGTTCGTGGTGTCTCGCCTCAACTGCTGCGTTTGGCCATTATATTGATTCACCTCCTCGACGCCTCACAACTTCTTCATTCGTCTCGTCCTTACAAAGGCGGACAAACCCATTATACATTCTGGTAAGACATCTCATTCGCCATTGTATCCACCTCATACCCGGTCTTGTCAGCCCAGATAGACAGCCACTTGCCGCCGACGGTCACGGCGACAACCGGCATGACCCTCTCTCTTTGAACGGAAACGAAAGAAGCAGCAGTGGTACAAAGCAAGGGAACGGCTGACGGGACGGGACCTGAACTGTATCAAATTCCGTTTAGCGCCTCCTCGATCCCGCCATGGTCCTTGGCCCGCAAGCGACCCACGCGCCAGGTCATCAGCCAGTCCAAGGCCCATTCTACAAGCCAAGACTACGATCCCAGAACACACACAGGCATTCCCGTCCCCGTCCTCGTCCCTGGAAGTATCCGTACCGCCTGCCCATCTCTCCACTGTCGTACTTTCTCTCTAATGGCTATCGCCATTCACCGTCGGTTCTGCCTCTTCTTTCACGCACCCTTTTCCTTTTCAATATCTTATACTGGTTTCTTTTTGCCTACAAACCACTCCCTTATATAGGGGACCAGCGTGATCATTAGTGATTCATCTTGTTCTACATGTGCTGACATCCCCCCTTGAATTGTTGGCAGAGGCCTCGCAACGACTCGATTTCCATTCCCCCACACGCGCTCCATCTTCGACATATCCTCGATATCGACCGTCGCCAGTCACATACTCGGCTCCAATCGCGTCCTTGACTCTCATTTCTGATTACTCCAAAGCCAGTTTCAAGCCTTTAAACCAACACCCCAGAGGGCAACAGGCCGGGTCATGGCCGGTTATCAACGACCCATGAGTTTTTCTGAACGGCGAGGAAGCGCCCTCAGCGACGATTTGACCCTCAACACTAGCAACAACCCCATGGTCAACCACCGTTTGGAAAAGCTGCCCGAGCAGCAACGGCACCTGCGCGGTCCTCCAACACCAAGCATGTCTACACCCGCCGCAGACTTTGACCAACAGCTCACGGGCTCACCTCCACCGCCTCCGACCCCCGCTGCGTCACCAGGTCCATCGCATTTTCAACCAGACTGGAGCGATGCTGCTGATGATGAGGACTTCTTCCTGGCCAAGGTTCGCCAACATTTTAAGAACTGTTCTGGCCCTCAAAGAACCCGTGTTCTTGCAGATTTACTCAACCTATGTACCAGCCAACAGTTGAGCTTTGTCCATCAATTTGTCAGCCCATTGCTTAAAAAAGATCCTTTTACAAGTCTCCCGGACGAGATGTGTCTTCGGGTATGAAACCATCAGATTTTCCCCGATAACCACTTGCATTTACAGGACTGACTGTGGCATTTGTAGATCTTGTCTTTTATTGACGACCCGAAAGTTCTGGCACGAGCCTCCCAGGTCTCGAAGCGATGGCGGGATCTTCTTAGCGATGATATGACGTGGAAAAACCTCTGCGACAAACATGATTATGGCCGCAGATTATCAGAAGTCCACACACATGCCCCTAACTTCTCCTCGAGACTAGCTGCTCAGGTCTGGAACGGAGTCGATACCGATATGACCAGCAGCAGTTTCCCAGGCACGCGCCCTTCCTCCTACACGACAGGTACCCGATCATCTGATGGACTGAATGCCTCTGGTAGGCCCAGACTACGGACCTATAAGTCTCATTTCAAGCAGAGATACTTGGTTGAGGCTGCTTGGAGGTCTGGTGGTACTAGCACAATACGGAATATCACTCAGGAAGGCGGTGTTGTTACAAGCTTGCATCTGACGCCCAAGTACATCATTGTGGCACTTGATAATGCCAAGATCCACGTGTTTGATACTGAGGGGGACTCGCAGCGTACTCTGCAGGGCCATGTTATGGGTGTTTGGGCCATGGTTCCTTGGGACGATACCTTGGTCAGTGGCGGCTGTGACCGTGATGTGCGGGTGTGGAATCTCAAGACTGGGTAAGTTGAAAGATGAGATGGGGTTTGTCGCACGCTAATAAGTTGTAGTGCTTGTTTACACACTTTACGAGGCCACACGTCGACTGTTAGATGTCTGAAGATGGCAGATGCTAATACAGCAATTTCGGGATCCAGAGACACCACACTGCGAGTTTGGGATATCCGAACTGGTTTATGCAAAAATGTTCTTGTTGGTCATCAGTCTAGTGTTCGATGTCTCGAGATCAAGGGTGACATTGTCGTATCCGGTAGCTACGATACCTTTGCTCGAGTATGGAGCATCTCTGAAGGTCGCTGTCTTCAAACATTGCAAGGTCATTTTAGTCAAATCTACGCAATTGCTTTTGACGGGAAGCGAGTTGTCACAGGTAGTCTGGATACCAATGTCAGGATCTGGGACCCGACTTCTGGGTAAGTTTTGGTGCTATTGACCACAAACGATAACCGCTGACAATGCGATAGTGAATGTCTTGCCATTCTGCAAGGCCATACTTCTCTTGTTGGTCAGCTTCAGATGCGCGGTGACACATTAGTCACTGGTGGATCAGATGGATCAGTCAGGGTTTGGTCTCTGGAAAAGATGTGCCCTATTCATCGTCTTGCAGCGCACGATAATAGCGTTACTAGCCTTCAGTTTGATGATACTCGAGTCGTGAGCGGCGGTAGTGATGGTCGAGTGAAGATATGGGATCTCAAGACTGGGCACCTGGTTCGAGAACTTATCGCTCAAGGCGAAGCTGTCTGGCGAGTGGCATTCGAGGATGAGAAATGTGTTGCCCTGGCCTTGAGGCAAGGCCGCACTGTCATGGAGGTAAGAGGAAACCGAGCCAACTTGGGATGATATGACTGACTCTATTAGGTATGGTCGTTTTCACCACCAGAGGAGATGCTGTACGACCGTCCCATCTCGCTTCAACAGCGGGTGTTGGAGGATGACCCAAATCGCCCACTAAGCGCAATGGCTATCGACTACCGTACTTCGCAGCCAGCATTGGTTAGTCCTGGCCGAGACTCCGCGGCTCAGGATGCCGACATGCACGATGCTGGTCCATCAACGGCCCCTTTGCAGGGCGGCACATTCTTCCATGACGACTAAGTGGTGGACCTACGAATTCTAAGATGACGCTCTTGCGGCGACCAAATCGATACAACAGCGTCAAGCGCCTCATTCGCAGGCGCTCGTACCATACGGAGTCAATACTTAGTATTAAAAGGACGGATCCGATTATCTACTCTGGCATTGCGCAGGGTCTTACTTGAATTGTTGTAGAGGTGCCATGGGTATTTGGGAAGCATGTTTATGGCGTTTCTGCATCATCTGATCACAAAATATTTAAGTCATGGATGGTCTGAATCCGCATGACATACGACAGCATGGGCAAAGGGATTATGGGAAACTGGAGCTTTATGGACGGAATACGGAGTTGCATGTTCAAAGGGTGGCCTGGGTTGTACCAGAAGCAAATATTAGCGTTCTGGTTGTTGATATTGCTACTCAGTGTAGCTATAATACCAGAGAAGCGGTGCTGTGTATAGAAGGATTAACTAGAAGCCACCCAAAATATGGGGCCATCAATCAGACTCAATATTTCTTCGAGATAGATACGGGGTTGCTAATGACGAGAGCTGAGCTGGATAATATTGAATGAGGCTAATATTTATTTGTAGTAGAATCAAATGGTTGAGCTTGATCAGGAAAGCAAATGCCAGTATCGGGGCTCGGAGGAAGAAGGGAAGAAGTGGATGGGGGCCCCACATCGGACAGAATTACCCCGACGAAAAGCCAGTTGAAGGGTCTTGACATGGAAGAACTGGCAACAAAGAGAGGTGCTGAGGTATGTTTTGATAGTGAATTGGCTTCTATAATGGTAATAATGTACCGTGTATAGTACTATTGTTAATTATTTTTGAATTGAGTTATGTTGTTCACTGACTTTTAAGCATTCGAAACAACACGAGGGGCATAATTGAAAGATATCTGTTACGTGGAATAGGACTAAGCCTATCAAGGACTAGGCCCAACAACAAGCACCGTTGAGCTCAACACAGCCCGCGACTTTTTCTCAGTTATCTACTCGACATCGAACGTAACGTCCTGATCCCAATTGATCCAGCGGCACCTCCATAACCACAACCACGATGCTGTCTCGAGCTCTCCGACTTCCCAGGGCAGTGCCTCTGCGCACTAGACTCGCCGCTCCCGCTTTCACTGCTGTCCGCTCCGTCACTACCGATGCTGCTTCGGCGTCCCTGAGCCACTCAGTTCCTAAGGTGAGAAAATGCGCCCTTTCCGTCCCTCCCAAGGGTCCTTTATGGATATCTTGAACCAACGTCTCACCCTCAAATGCACTTTCGGCCCATCACTAACACTCCAACTCCCACAGTCCGATGATGAGCCTTTCTCTGTTAACCTCAGCGATGAGAGCTTCGAGACTTACGAGCTGGACCCTCCCCCCTACACCCTCGAGGTGACCAAGAAGGAGCTGAAGGACATGTATCGCGAGATGGTCATCACCCGGTATGCAACATTCTCGCTCTACTGCTTTTCCAAGATACCTCATACTAATAATCCCGCAGACAGATGGAGATGGCGGCCGATCGTCTGTACAAGGAGAAGAAGATTCGTGGTTTCTGCCACTTGTCTACCGGACAAGAGGCCGTCGCCGTTGGTATCGAGCATGCCATCACCAAGGAGGACGATATTATCACCGCTTACCGATGCCACGGCTACGCTCTCATGCGCGGCGCCTCCGTTCGATCCATCATTGGTGAGCTGCTCGGCCGACGTGAGGGTGTCTCTTACGGCAAGGGTGGTTCTATGCACATGTTCGCCAAGAGCTTCTACGGCGGTAACGGTATCGTCGGTGCTCAGGTTCCTGTCGGTGCTGGTCTTGCCTTTGCTCACAAGTACAATGGCAACAAGAACGCTTCCATCATCCTCTACGGTGACGGTGCTAGCAACCAGGGTCAGGTCTTTGAGGCTTTCAACATGGCCAAGCTCTGGAACCTTCCCGCTCTCTTTGGCTGCGAGAGTAAGTTGACCCAAGACGACTGGCTAATAGCAAAGCTAACATCGATGCAGACAACAAGTACGGTATGGGTACCGCTGCTGCTCGTTCCTCCGCCTTGACCGACTACTACAAGCGTGGTCAGTACATCCCCGGTCTCAAGGTCAACGGCATGGACGTCCTCGCCGTCAAGGCTGCTGTCAAGTACGGCAAGGAGTGGACTTCTGCCGACAAGGGTCCTCTCGTCCTCGAGTACGTTACCTACCGATATGGTGGTCACTCCATGTCCGACCCTGGTACCACCTACCGAACCCGTGAGGAGATCCAGCGCATGCGCTCTACCAACGATCCTATTGCCGGACTCAAGCAGAAGATTTTGGACTGGGAGATCACAAGTGAGGATGAGCTCAAGAAGATTGACAAGGAGGCCCGCGCCCACGTCAACGAGGAGGTTGCTGCTGCTGAGGCCATGCCTGCGCCTGAGCCTAAGCCTGAGATTCTGTTTGAGGACATCTATGTCCGGGGTTCCGAGCCCGAGTACATCCGCGGCCGTATCCCCGAGGAGAACCACTACTTTCAGTAGAGAGGCTGAGAGCGAGACCGTATCACCATAATGATTCCAGCACTTGTTGCTTACTGTAATATACATCCATGAACTATCTAGAAAGAGGCCTGGTATGGTCCGAAAATGGAGAAGGGCGAGGAGCCAGGATTACTTTTTTGTGTACTCATGGATGGATGTCTTTGCCTTGCATCGGTTTATAACAATATTTTTTGCCCAAGTCATATCATGATAAATCGAGCCACCTCGGCGTATTTCGCCCGAATATCATCATATCACGGAACTCCAAGCGCCTCTCTACAGGCTCTCATAGAGACATAGACCAATTAAAAATTGATTACCGCTATACCAAATATGGAAGTCGTCGGGTGCACGTCCTGCCTTCCTAGGCAGCACGGTCACGTGGTGCAGGCATCTCGCGCGTTTTGGTCGTACCTGCCTTCGCGAAGCAATTAACGCGACAGGTTGCCTAGCCGGCGCGTCATGCTACTCAATGTCAGCTCGACTCGTGGGTTTACAATTGCCCCTCTCCTCCGTCAAAACACCTCAAGGTTGATATCTCAACCTTTGATCTGTTGTATTTCGTGTTCTTCACCATTGAAATCGTCACGGAATCTGTGCATCATGGTACCCAAGCAGGCGACACTCGGGTATGTCAAGTCCGGACAAAGCACAATCGGGTGCGTGTGGAGGAATACCTGGAAGATGAGCGAGTCTCAAGACTGACTATGAATTATGTATAGCAAGTTCTTCGGCGCAAAGGGTGCACCACCATCTCAACAGACAAAGCTCTCCTTTAGCACCAAGGCCAAGAAGGAAGAGGTAAAGGACGAGGATGCTGATGTCAACGCCAAACAGAGCTCGGATTCCGATAAAGGTGAGCTACATTCCAATTTGACCAAACCAACCTTATTCTAACCTTGGAATATAGAATCAAAGAAGCGAGCACGACCAGAAAATGACAGGACAGAACCTGAACCGGCACCTGTTAAGAAAGAGGAGGTCGATGACGATAGCGATGGACCTGTCACTAAGCGAGCTAGACGGACTCGCAAACGAGTTGAAGAGGAGGAAGATGATGAGATGATTGACGAAACTGTTAAGAAAGAGAAGTCCCCATCTCCTTCGAAACCCAAGTCGGCAAGCCCACCACCTAAGCCCAAGTCACCCAAGAAATCCAAGTCCAAGCCTAAAGCCAAGTCGGTTAAAGAGCCCACCCCCGAGGAAGTTGACGAACCAGTTAAAGAGGAAATATCAACAGAATCAGCTTCAGAAGCGGAAGAGGAGGCCGATATTGAAGAAGAAAAGCCCGAAGTTGCCGCCAAAGCTCGCGAGAAGGTCCAGACCAAGTTCAACTGCAAGGCAAAGGATCCCTATCCCGACTGGAAGCCTGGTACCCCTGTTCCATATGCAGCCCTATGCACAACATTTTCTCTTGTTGAGATGACCACCAAACGTTTAATCATAATGGAACACTGCTCCCTCTTTCTTCGCCAGGTTATGCGATTGACCCCCGACGACCTTCTCCCCACCGTCTTGCTTATGATTAACAAGCTCGCTCCGGATTACGCTGGCATCGAACTTGGTATTGGTGAATCCTTGATTATGAAGGCTATTGGCGAGACCACTGGACGAAGTTTGCAGGTGATCAAGGCTGATCAGAAGGAAATTGGCGACTTGGGATTGGTGGCAGTAAAGAGTCGATCAACACAGCGCACCATGTTCAAACCCAAAGCATTGACTATAAAAGGAGTCCATCAAGGATTGATGAACATTGCTACCGTAACCGGAAATGGTGCTCAGGGTCGCAAAGTCGATGGGATCAAGAAGCTCCTGGCTTCTGCTGATGCTAGCTCCACCGGAAAAGTTGACATCACCAAGGACAAGGGCGGGCCAAGTGAAGCAAAGTTTATCATTCGATTCTTGGAGGGAAAGTTGAGGCTTGGCTTGGCCGAGAGGACTGTGTTGGTTTCGCTGGCTCAGGCTGTTGTTGCTCATGAAGCAGAGGTCAAGGGAAAGGCCCCCAGCACTTCAGACTTGGAGAAGGGTGAATTGATTCTCAAGACGGTATACAGGTAAGCAGTTGTTTAACCTCTAGTGGGACATCATACTAACGAGATACAGTGAACTTCCCAGCTACGATGCTATTATTCCTGCCATTCTCGAACATGGTCTCACGAAGCTCCGGGAGAATTGCAAACTTCGACCTGGTGTGCCTCTGAAGCCCATGTTGGCCAAGCCAACCAAGGCCATCACTGAGGTTCTTGACCGCTTTGAGGGGCAGACTTTCACTTGCGAGTACAAGTATGACGGTGAAAGAGCGCAGATTCACTACGTGGCAAAGGACGCTCCTCAAGAGCTGAATGAGGCAAGCCAGGGTGCTGCCAAAGAGGCGGCAGCTGGTGTTGCAAGCATCTTCTCAAGAAACTCGGAAGACCTCTCTAAAAAGTACCCTGATATCCTAGCCAAACTTCACACATGGGTAAAACCGGATACTAAAAGTTTTGTTCTCGATTGCGAGACGGTGGCTTGGGATGTAGATGAGAAGAAGGTGTTGCCCTTCCAACAGCTAATGACACGAAAGAAGAAGGATGTCAAGGTTGAGGACGTCAAGGTCAAGGTTTGCGTGTTTGCCTTCGATCTGTTGTACCTCAACGGCGAGGCTGTCGTTGAGAAGGCGCTGCGCGAAAGACGAGAGCTGCTCCAAGCTGCGTTTACTCCCGTAGAGGGCGAGTTTGCTTTTGCTACCCATATGAATGGCCAGGAACTGGATGAGATTCAAGTCTTCCTTGACGAAAGTGTCAAGGCGTCGTGCGAGGGTCTGATGGTCAAGATGCTGGACGGAACTGAGAGTGGGTATGAGCCCAGCAAGCGAAGTCGTAACTGGCTCAAGGTAAGATATCCCATTCTCGCTACTAAGGATGTCACAACTAACATGCCTCATAGATCAAGAAAGATTACCTCTCAGGTGTTGGCGACTCCCTGGATCTTGTTGTTCTGGGAGCATACTATGGCAAAGGCAAGCGTACATCCGTTTACGGTGCATTCCTCTTGGCCTGCTACAACCCCAACTCGGAAACGTACGAAACCGTGTGCAATATCGGAACCGGTTTCTCTGAGCAGGTTCTTGAGGATCTTCACAAGCAGCTCTCCGAGATTACCATTGATCGGGCCAAGCCCTTTTACTCTCATTCTTCTGGTGGCCAGCACCAGCCTGATGTCTGGTTCGAGCCTCGTTATGTCTGGGAGGTGAAGACAGCAGATTTGACTCTCAGCCCGCGTTACAAGGCCGGTGCTCACGAAGGTGTCGATCCATCAGGCAGCAAAGGTATCAGTCTTCGATTCCCTCGCTTCATCCGTGTGCGTGATGATAAGAAGGCCGATGCTGCCACGACGAGTCGCCAGGTTGCTGAGATGTACCGCAAACAGGAGAGTGTAACGAAGAACAAGGGTCCTTCTGTGGATGATGACTTTGAGTATTAGATTTAGTATTTTACTCACGACTTTTCTGGATTGCTCATTCAAGAGACAAGGAAGGGTATACATTGGCTGGCAGGTTGCTACTCTGGCGTTTGGCGGTCGTGTTGTATCATGGATTTTAGTCAAGTAGAGGAGTTGGATGCTCCGTGCAGAATGATGGCATCTTTGAACTCAATTGTCCTATCATACATATCTTAACTATAAATCGAGACCAAAAAAACTCATCTAATGGCCAAAAAACTAGTGCACTCATAAAACCGATCATACATAACCCAGTGTCTATCTCAAACAACTCCTTTATAACATTGGCTCCTCCCCTTGTATACTATCTGCATCATCAGCGCCATCACCGCGCAATAGTCCACTGCTCTCGCCACCGCTATTCTCGTCTGGCGTCCTGTCTGCCACGCCTGTCTCTTGACCGTGACCAGTGGGTGCCAGACCCATGGTACGGCGCGTCTCTTCGGCGCCGTTGAGGACATACCAGACGTCCTTCTTGGTTAGCAGGCCCTGCAGAACGCCGCGGTCACTGAAGAGAAGATAGCGCAAGCCGAGTTTCTGAAAGTAGGATACAACGAGGTGGAGGCTTGTGTGAGAGGGCAGCGTAAGCGGTGTTTGATCCATCCAGGGGCGGAGGTCAAGAGTGGTGCTTGGATCGGCCATGGGTTGGTGGGAGAAGAAGGCTTCTGTCTCCGGATGCAGGTAGCGAGGTGCCTGAGTTGAGGCCGAGAGGTTGTAGGCGAGCTCGGCGCGTGAGATGTAGCCAAGGAGGATGGCTTCGCGGGAATCCGATATGACTGGGAAGCCGCGGTATGGGTGCATTTCAAGGATGGTGGTGAGAGAGGCGATGGTATGGCCCGTGGCAGTGAGGACGACGAGATCCTCGATGCGGGTCATGACCTGGGCGGCAGGAATGTCGGGGATGACTTCGTTATTCTCACTGTTATCAAGAAAAGGGTATTCATTGAAGTGAATCCAGGACTCGTAGATGCCGCGGCGCGAGAAAGCATCGCCTACCCACTTGGAGATCATGACAGCGATCATGATGGGGAGGACGTAGGTAAGGGCGCCAGTGAGCTCGAACATGATGACGACAATGGAGACTGTCAGGCGAGTTACACCGGCGAGAGAGGCCGCGGCGCCGACTATGGCGTATGTTCCTGGGGTGACGCAGGGTTTCTCAGGTTCACACGAGCTGAAGAGGAAGAAATTGGGGTGATTGGTGACCCAAATCTCCATGATGATACCCACGGCACGGCCTGTTAGGGCGCCAATGGCCATGGAAGGGAGAATGATGCCGGCAGGAATCTGCAGACCGAATGTGACGGCAGCGAGAAAGAAGCCTAGAACCGAGGCGAAGATTAGGAGAACTATGGTACTGGCTGAGGCAGCACCTGTTCTACAAAGACCGATGGGGTCATCGAGAACTTGCGAGCACTCGGAAAAGAGGTTTGAAACAAGCTCAGTGGTCTGGAGCTTCATGTAAAAGTTGGGATAGTTGATCAAGGCTGTAAAGAAGGCGACGATGAGGACTTGGACGATAGGGCCGGGAATCCATCGATTAGACTTTTTCCAGCGGGCGATGGCCATGTTGAGTTTGATAAAGAGACCTCCGTGGATGCCCTAGACCGTGTAAGCTGAATGAATATACAAGGAGACTACATCTGACCTACTCCCAAGATGCCCAGTATAGCGTAGGGCACCAGCTCAAAGCCATGCCATCCAATACTGTAATGAACTTGGTACAAGACAAGCTTGCCAGATCTAAAGGGGTCAAAGGCTTGGAGGACAACAGCCGCAGTCATAGCACAGACAAAGCTCTGCCACATTGTCTTGTCAGGGAAATAATACGACAGGGTCTATGAAGGAGTCAGTATTAGCTGGATGTATAAGGAGTTAGCGCAGACTAACCTCGAGACTAAACAAGACACCACCGATGGGTGAGCCAAAGGCGACTGAGACACCTGAAGCGGCAGCGGCGGATAGAACCTCACGTTTTCGAGCTGTGTGCAAGTGTTAGTCGAGTCGATGTCGCCAGGGATAGGGTCATCTCTCTAGGTACCTTCATTGTCATTGATGTTGCGAAACAGTTTCGTAAACAGGCTGGCGCAACAGCAAGCAACATGAATCAAAGGGCCTTCTTTTCCTAGCCACATGCCTGATGCCACAGCAAGAGACTTGAAATGAGTGTGAGTAGCTGATTGATCGAAAAGACGGATTGGTAACTTACAAGGCCGAGCGACTTGGTTATAAGTGTCCAAATACCAAGGAACCGTCGAATGACGAAACCTCCTAGGACAGTCTTGATCTCAGGGATACCGCTGTGTTTTGCGTAAATGGCATATTCCTGAACAAGAAGAGCAGCGACATAGGCGAAGAGCATGGCGAGACCAATAAACAAAAAATACTCGATGAACCACTTGCCGCCTTTCGAGTGTACTCCCATGGCGTCACCCCAAGACTTCCAGCCGTCGCATTTAGAGCCCTGATCGTATCCGTAGCAGCAAAAGGCCTTGTTCAGGTAGAAATGGCCGCCTTCTGGTCCACTTGAACAGTAACCCTCTTTCAAGTCTCCGAGCCAATCGGTCGTGACGTTGATGCCAGCAGCGACTGCACCGACGAGCATTCCTGTCAAGAGCAAGACGACCCAGACCTGGCTGGCGTCGATGAGTCGCCGGACATAGCCTAGGAGGCCGGATGCGCTCGAGTAGAGAACGCGCAGGCGCTGACGCTCTTTTGTGTATTCAAAGATCCAATCAATGGCCGTGAGATCCTCGTAACCAACTCGACGGCCTGGACCCTCGACGTACCAGTCAAGCGGCGCTCCATCTTTGGAAGCATCATTGAAGATGATGGGTTCGGCGTGTGGAGAGGTATTGAAGCCGGAGACTACAGCTGGAGACGCCCCTCGTGAAGGAGGCAGCGAAGGATTCGATCGTGAGCCTGTAATGGCAGAGAGGAGACGAGATGGCGCAGACCAGAGAGAGGGTCCTTGTCTGCGCTTGAAGGTCATGGGCGCACTCAGATCGCTCTGAAGCGGATCGTCGTCGAGAACATTTCGACTATCATTGTGATCATCTCGGTCGCAAAGCCTTCCACGGTTACTGCTGCTGCTCTCGGGTTGGTCGTGGTCTTGAAGAAAGTCGAGCTCGTCGCGATGGTCGGAACTGGGAGTTTGCGATAAGGATGAGGACGAGGCTGAGGTCGAGGCAAAAGCGTAGGGGTCGTTTTGAGGCGATCCAGACATGATGCGGCTCATGACATTGTGCAGCAGAGACGCTCACAGCTGGAGTCTTTTGTTTAGTTTTGATAATTTTTTGGAGGGGGGTTGTTAGAGTTTGGGAGGGAAAGGAGAGTGAGGATGAGAGTGAGGTTGAGGTTGATAGATAAATAGAGAGATCATTTGAGTTTAGGTGTTGTCAGCCCGCTATGACTTGGATGTTGGGGATAGTTTAGTGGAGGCTACGCACGCAGTACTCTGTAACTGAGCTCCAATACCACTGTAAGTTTCGCTGCATTGCACCTATCGAGGCGGTTTAGAAATAGTGGGCCCGGAGAAGCTGTAACAAAAACTACCAGTCAAGTCGATAGATAATAGACTCTTTCTTAGCAGTTATAGTCTCAAAATCGATCGAGCTTGCTCGGCATTCATCTTTTTCATTTGAGTGTATCCAAAACTTATGCAGCTTTGGGCCCTATTAACGTGTAATCACATCATCTAGGGACTGGCCCACGAGAACCAGATATGGAACAAAATACACCCAATCCTACTTCACAACTCGCAGACCTCAGCAAGGTACAGACTCTTCTCAAGACCAAAGATGACACTCAAAGATTTGTAGGACTGGCTCTCCTCAAGTCAGTCCTCGACAGCTCAGATGAACTACGACAAGATGAATCAACAGTCCAAAACCTATGGTCCAGCCTTTCACCAAAATTTCTAGACCGACTGCTCCGTACCGGTTCCAAACCTGGAAGCAAGAATGCAAAAGAGATGTTGGATCTATCTGTGTCTGTTCTACATATCTTTTCAATCCTACTCCCTAAGCAGGCGAGGAGTGACACCAAGTTCATCGACAGAATACCCCTGCTCATCAGTGCAGTTCTCTACAGGTACGACATCTAGTGAAAGAAAGTGGACAAAGATCAAAAGTATTGACCGATATAGTTCTGAGGATACCGCAAAGTTGATACTTCAGCTTCTACATATCATAGTCAGCTCACAAGATGGAGCAAAAGCGTTTGTCAAGGTAGAGGACATTAGCTCTCTCACTGAGATCGCACCTAGTCACGCACAGGTTCTAGACATCCTATGCTTTGCATGGCTCAACTCGATGACAGAGGTTGAGGATCCTACTGTACTTGCCATTCGGATCGATACTACGATTCAAAGCTTGGTCTCATCTTTTACTGGAACCGATGCTGTGACACTTCTCGATTTTCTCGGCTACTTTCTACGGCACGCCAGCTCCATTGTAAGTCATGTACACATTTTCATTTTCATTTTCATCTTGTATCATGTAACTGACTCCCTACCCAAGATTCTACCTCGGCAGCCCAGGTGGCTCAAGAGTGCAGTAAACTACATCCAGAATCTCGTCACAAGCCGTCCAACACCTGAAGCTCGTGCAGCCTACACCAACGCAGCAGCATCAATCCTCCAAGCGTATCCATCCGAAGGCCCGAAACTCATATTCACCGATACTAAAAAGGACGACAAGACCTTTTCATACCTGCTCATTAACCTTATCCTCATCGATATCCGCTCTTCGGCTCCTACTCTCCTGGAACAGTTAAACAAGCCCGAGTATCCCAAAGTATCCACAAGACTCACGTCCGCATTCGACATCATCTCAATATTCATTGGATATCTCGTACAATGCCTCGAGGATGAATCTCTGGAAACTTTCTTCATGACCCCTGACAACCTTCTCAGCCTCCGCAAGGGCCTCTCTGAGACAATGTCCCTCACCGCCGAGTATCTACGCGACCGGTGGGATGCTTCTGTTGCGGGAGCCATGGGATTACATCCAGATGCTCGCGCCAGCACAGCAGAGACGTCAACTGGAACACATCACACGCTGGCATGGGACTCGATGAAGGATAATGCTGATGACGATATGTTTATACTCTCCGCCGTGCGAGCGCTGGCGCTTTGGTTGAGGGAAGAAGAAAACGATACCCTACGAAAAGAGGCAATAGGTCTGATGGATATGTTTATGGATCTATACAAGTCCAGCTCGCAGGATAAGCTTGACTTTCGATCTGCTGTTCTCGTTGCTCTTGAAGGTGTGACCACGCTGCCCAAGGGTCAAGAATCGTTGCTTGCGAACGAAGGCTGGACCATCCTTACTCGTGATCTTACCTTGACTCTTCAACATGGGCGGGCTTGTCGAGAAGGGGACGCAACTAGAGCTACAGACATTGTTCGTATCCTGCTTCCCCTGGTAGAGCAAGAAAATGGTGGTATTCCCGAGGTGTGGATGGACCTCATTACGGCCGTAGCCGCCTGGCATGTCCCTGATGATGGTTTGTCGCCTCTGGTACAAGAAGCACAGGTTGCTGCTTTGCAACTCTGCTGTTCGGTGCTTGTTGCGGCAAACAGGGGTATGCGGCAGAGATACAAGCACTCTATTGCTGCCATTCATGGTATTGCGGCTCAGCTTGCCAAACATATTGGACATGATAGTCCTGAAAGGGAGATGCTGGATGATGTTCTCGCTACGCTGGGTTCGTTGGCTAATGAGGGATGAGGAGAGTCATACTTGAGTTGTAAGCTAGTTGAACTCAGATTACAATAGAAACTCCCATGTCTTGTAATGTTATCACCAAGGCAAACTGTAGTGTCTGTCGGATAGTGAAAGGGCTTGACCTCAATCATGCTCAGTTCCAAGGTAGACAACTACATCTAACACAAGGTGGTGTCGAATTGTTCGTCCTCTATGCAACGCCGTGTCAGCAGATTAATCATCTCTCACCACGCAGCGCCCGCATTTCGTCAGCGTGATCAATGAAGCTCATACTGGCCAAAGGGAATGCGACGAGTTAGGTAGTGAGGGGTAACCAGAGCATAAGAAGACGCCTAATGCTCAAAGTATATTTAACCAAGATCATCTCCCATGATGAGAAGTTGAACGTTGAAACAAGTATAAGAAGTTTATATATACAAAATCCGCACAATGGCAACAACTCACTACTACGACGTCATCGTCCTCGGTTCTGGCCAGAGCGGCAACCCCGTCGCCAAAGCTTTTGCCAACGCTGGTCGAAAGACAGCTGTGATTGAGCGCACGGCACTGGGCGGTACCTGTGTCAACGTTGGGTGCACACCGACAAAAACCATGATCGCATCCGGTAGAGCAGCGTACATGACCAGACGAGGCAAAGACTATGGCGTGCAAGCTGGAGACGGCAGGATTGAGATTGACATGGCTCGTGTGAGGCAGCGCAAGCGCGCAATCGTGGAGCAGTGGAACAGCGGCAGTGTAAAAGGCTTGGAGACAGCGGGTGTGGAGGTCATCATGGGAGATGCCAGTTTCGTGAGCGATAGGAAACTTAAAGTCGTATTGAATGATGGCGGCGAGAGAGAGGTCAGTGCCGAGACCGTATTCATCAACGTGGGCGAGAGATCATCACGACCAGATATCACCGGTCTGGATGGTGTTGATCCAGCACTCGTCCTCAACTCAACAACTATAATGGAGCTCAACGAGGTTCCACAGCATCTCGTCGTGCTGGGTGGCGGATACATCGGCCTCGAGTTTGGACAGTTATTTCGTCGTCTGGGAGCAGATGTGACTGTAATCCAGAGGGCAAGACAACTTGTGCCACGAGAAGATCCGGACGTGGCAGAGTGTCTCTTGGATGTTCTTCAACAGGACGGCATTGCGGTACACCTGTCGAGTACTGTGGACTCCATCTCGGGTTCTAAAGACAAAGACACAAGGACACCTTTTATGGTAAGCGTCCAGACTATAATGGGTCAGAAACAAGTCTCTGGATCACATCTTTTACTGGCAACAGGTCGAGTGCCCAATACCGATGAATTGAACCTCGGCGACGTTGGCATCAAGACGACACCCAAAGGGCACATTGTAGTTGATGATAGACTCCAAACTACAGCTTCAGGTGTCTATGCCCTGGGAGACTGCCATGGTGGCCCTGCCTTTACACACATGTCGTATGATGATTTCCGCATCATCCGCACCAACCTCCTCCCAGAGACGATGCCATCCACAACCCCAGCCATGCCCACAACGCAGAATTCAATCTCGCGGGTATTGACGCCGTATGTTATGTACACCGATCCGCAGCTTGGCCACGTCGGGCTTCATGCTAGAGATCTCGCCAGCAGTATGAGGGAGATCAAGGTTGCCAAGATGCCCATGAGCTACATCGCAAGAGCGCTGGAGACGGCAGAGCCACGGGGAATGATGAAGGCGACTGTAGACGCAAAGACAGGTGAGATCCTGGGTTTCACTTGCTTGGGGCTTGAAGGGGGTGAGATTATGTCGATTGTGCAGACTGCTATGATGGGGGGGTTGAAGTGGTGGGATTTGGAAGCGGCAGTGTATGCTCATCCGACATTGGCCGAGAGTCTGAACAATATGTGGGCAAACCTAGAATAGTCCTGGTCTGAAGTCTATGAGAGGAATGAATGATAACAAAATCATGCCTCGCGTGTTGTGCTCTGTGGTTGAGTGCTTGTTGTAGCTTGATCAGCCTTTTTCTCGGCCGCTTCTGCTTTGGCGCGTCGCTTTCGTGCTCGTCTCACTTCAATTTCGACATGAAGCATTTCAGCGTTGACAGAGACGAGTTTAGGAATGATTTCCTCAACTGCTTGTACAGACTGTGTTTGAGCTGCGCGAAGCGGCATGGGTGCAAATAAGCCAAACCAGTTCAGAGGATTTCGGTTCTTGTTTGGTTTCCTCTCCGTGGGTTTCTCAGTGTTATCCCCATCTGCATATGATTTTCTGTCCTCCTTCTCTGGATCCTCTTCAGGAGCATCAATGATGGTGAAAGTTGGAGCTTGGTCATCGTCTTGCTCAATAGCAACAAGGCGTGTTGCTTGCATCCTTTCATCGTAATGGTCTTGACCGTATCTCATACCTCGCTCACCAGAGAAATTTGCTCGAGCAATATTCTGAAAGGTACCAGACTGGAGTTGAGATAGACTCTGGCGAAGCTGAGTGTATTCGTCTAGTAGACCAAGGTAACGCTCGAGGAGCTCGTCAATGTGTTGCTGCTCCATGATGATACCGGGTTGACAAATTTCAACAGTTGTGATAGATGCTTATATGAATCCTTCGTTTGAGATAAAGTGATTTGTCTTATAATTTTTACTAAGTAGGTAGTAGATAGTTGATAATGACAGACAGTATCCCTTGTGAGTGCGGAGATATTCGAAATATTTATGGGTCTTTTGCTCCATTCAATATTGGTTGTCACGCCACAGTCACCAGCCTCAGAGAAGTCAGTAGTCAGTCAACGTCACAATCTACAGGCAGCATAATCAATGGTATCTCTACAAGCAAACCTTTAGCAGTTTCTTAATTGCAACTTGGACATCACCATGAATTTGAGTTGACAATCTACGTTCGGCGGTATCTAAGAAATCTTTGGGTTGTTCGAGGCATCATGCTTCCTGGCGAAATCAAAGTCCGTTCTCTGTGTGGTGGTTTCATGTATGTATTTTGATCTATGAGTGTCTTGCGACAGATAATTTCCGTGTGCCCTCGACACTCTCATTCCCGTTTATGCCTGAGCATTGACTTCTGAGCATAATCGTAGTCAAATTTTACAAGTGACGTGGACCTTTCCAGCTCCGCTGACAGCACACAGCGGTTCAATATCCAATGCAGTCCCGAGAATCTGAGTTGCGTGAGCTTTAAATAGCAAGTCTCTCGATCTTGTCCCTCAAAGCCCTAATAGGTCCAGCCAACTCGCTCGATTCGTTGGTGTTGATCGAGGCGGCGATCACTGGGCGCGAAACACCACAAGCTCGTCCGAGGTGCATCTTGGAGGGGACATAAACGTAAGGCACGTTCTTGTCCTCAGCGAGAAGAGGAAGGTGGAGAAGAATGGCGAGAGGCTGGGTGTCGGCAGCGAGAACGACGATCTCGCTAACACCGCGGTTCAGAGCCTTGGTCGCTGTCAGGTAATTAGCCAATTGCGCTTTTGACCCAATAAGAAAATAGGTCAGTAACATACCTTCGTTGGCTCCCTTCTTCGCCTGGCGAGCATGGGTAGCTTGCTGGACGAGGTCCAAGATTTCCTGCGTCAACGCAGCGTCGGCCAGAGGCCAAGCTAGGCATAATCAGCAACATGTAACAAGCGCATAGTCGATAGACCACTTACCAGCACTTTCTGAAGACATTATGAATGGCGACTCGCCCGGAGGTTCACTGTCGTTAAGTTACGTTGCGACTGGTGGTCAACGAAGACTGATGAAAAGGCTGTCGGATTCGCAAGATGGAAAAAAAATATTTCTACTTGGAAAAAAATGGCTTAGTAATCATATGCACCAACTATCTCCACCAATGGGATCTACCGAGAGTGAATCCCGCTGTCGGCAGTCTAACTTAGCTTCAAAACAGATTAGCGTTGTCTGCTAAACTTAAGTTTGGCAAAGGTATTGTTGGTGCAGAAACATGCTGTTGAACGTGGTGTTTGCCTTGTCCTGTTCACTATAAACTCTGGATGTCCGTCATCTTTCGCCTGGGCAGGTCAGCTATCCAGTTACACTGTTGCACAGTGCAGAGCAACGTCTCGATACAGGTACATACAACATCACAAAAAACTGAACATCTCCACCACCAACAAGGAGCAAAAGAAAGCTTATTTCTCCTACATGACGACGCTGGCAGTTGCCTGGAAGCTATGACCTACATGTGGTTATTCCTTAGATGTGGAAATTATATCTTAGCTATCAGGGCTCGGCTGAGGTTCTTTGTCGCCGAAACTTGCCGGTCAGAGGTCCGCCCGTATACAAGACGGTAGGAATCACGGACACAAATACAATGATACCCAAACTCCATCCAACAGTTCCCCATCCAGCGCTGTCCTTGATCAACCCACCCAATATAGGGCCTACCAAAGACCCTCCAGAATATGCCATGTTGTACAGACCATATGCCTGAGCAATCTGTCCTGCGCCCTCATCACCGTTTTCACCTTGGACGGCCCAAGTGATCTCAGCCATCAACGGGCCGAAGATCAAAGCTGAGGTGATGCCCACGCCGACCAAGAGTCCGCACAGGAGGATTTTATCCTCCATGGTGTTCTCGTCCACGAATCTCAGACACACCGCAAAGGGAGTTCCAAAGAGAAAGCCGAATGAGGCCAGCCACTTAGGCCCGTACCGATCACCGACCATCCCAATCAAAGGACCGAGAAACATGGGCAGGATCACAGGCAGGAAGATAAGCCCTGCACCGATCGAGTCCCAGCCAAATATCTCATGGGTAAGGAGAGGCAGTGTGCTTTCGAGTGCCGTGTTGATGACTGCTTGCACAAGTGTGCCCCAAAGAGCAGCTAGAAATCGAGGCTGCTTTAGAAGATTGATAAGAGTTTGGATAGGTGCTCCTGATGGAGATGGAGCCGTTTCATCTCTGGCTTGATCATTCGTTACTTGGCCGGGACCATCTTGATTCTTTTCCGTCTTGGACTGTTCAGCAATGACGCCCTCTGCATCTGCTGAAGCAACAGGTTCCTCATTATCAAGCCATACATTGGCCTCCTTGACCTCGATAATGACAAGACGCAAAGCAATATCTACTGCGAGTAGGCCGAAGCACATGGCAAAGACAGAATAGTAGCCTCCTTTGCCGTACACAACTCCACCCAGCAGAGGTGCCGTCAAGATACCCAAGCTGCATGCCGTGCTGATCCAGCCCATAGCCTTGCCGATATGGTCCTTGTCAACGGTATCAACCACCAGTGCAAGACCAACAGTCCATGTCAGTGCCGCTGATACACCCTGGAGAGCACGGCCGACCATGAAGAGCGCAAGTGTACGACCTACGCACAGAAAGACAGTGGCCCCGGATAACACAATGAGGCCAATGAGCATAGGAAACCGACGATTCTGGATCCTATCGGCTAGGTATCCCCAAACAGCTGTTACAACCAACGTAAGTCATGGGCTCATATTTCAGGGGAATACATTACCATACGAGAACTAGCCAAGAGGGCAGCGCCATACACGGCCAATGCTATCGAGACCCAATACTGTACCCTGTTTGTGGTGATGCCAACCCGATCCTCTAGAGAGAATGGTAAGATAGGAACAATAACGCCATACAAGAAGATGTCCTGGTAAAGGAGGTTAACTCGGGTGTGCCGTGAGGTGGAAGAACGATCGTATAGCGCACTTACCGTGAAGATGGCAAAGGAACAAGTGGTGACGATGAGACCAGCCGACGACCGCACCTTGAGCAGAACCGGCGGCTTGTCCTTGGGTGACCGTTGGAATGGAGACATCAGTTCCTAGCTAACCAACTCAAGTTCAGAGGTATTCCTTCCAAGCAACCAAGGTCAAGACAAGTCTAACAGAGCCTAGGACGTAGATGTTCAACTGGTTCTCGTCATGTTTGTTTGTACATACCCACTCTCCCAGCTTCGGGGGCCCTCGGGCCCCGGTCATGGATGGATCATAGGGCCGGATCTCCATTGGGGGTTAGCGCCATCTCCACTCTGAAAGGGCTTTGATAAGTTCGCCGATGATACAAAGTATCTGATAGATATTTGCAAACGTTACTATGTACGGGAAGAAAGCAGTCAAGTTGTCATCGCATGCAAAAGAAAGAAGACTAGGCTCAACTTAAACTCTTAACATTGTCACTACAACTCCGCTTGATTATTGAATGCTAGTTGGACCGAGAACATATAGCTTCATATTTTAGAGAAATATCTTGGCTCTAAGATGAGAATATGTTATTGCGTACATCTTGTTTAATTCGAAACGATCGTTTAACTCATGTTGAGAACTTCGCATTCCCTTCAGAGTTAACAATTCAGATACCTAGTAATTAACTCACTTGTTCCATCGCATCTGACTTGCAAAAAAGAAAGCAGCAATATGATAATTTTATTCTGCCATCCCTTTGTTGAAAGTGTTGTTTTCTGCCACTCTTTGCTGTTACAAGAGTCAACCTAATGTACTAATGTTTAGCCGTCGGTGGGTTCGCCGACGAGTTCTCCGTACGCCGACGATAACCTTTGAGTTGGCTGCTCCTCGGCTGCATGTTGAGGAAGTAGCGTGATATATATCAGCTGTCTTCGAACTTCCAATCCATCAAATAAGCATTTTAGAGTGATGGATAGACTTGGATTTGGCAACTGGACAAGTAACTCATATATCTGTCAAGATAACAGAGGGAAGTAAACTCTACTCAAAACAAACACATATGATGTGACTGCAGATCGCTGCAGAACGAATTTAAGAATGTCTTAGTTTGGACGACTATGCGATTTAATGAGAGGCAGCTCAGGATCAGGTAAGACAGACAGCCAGGCTGTGTATGTAGGCATTCACTTACTCGTCTCATATTAATATACTGGACACTGGAACAAATTTATTTGCGACTGGATAATTAGCTGAGTTCTGACAGGTTTCAGCGTGGTATAATATGTGACAGGTCTCTGATGGAACGGCGATTTTCACTGCATAAAGTCGAGCAGGGAGCCCTTGGTAGAAGTAATATCCCTGGGCTGAAGCTTGAGTGTGGGTTCCAGTTGATGTCTGGTTGTATCCGTAGCCGGTAGGTTTGTTTACTAGAGAGCGGATGCTGAGCTAGGGTAAATGATGCTGGGATTTGCTCACCTTAGTCACTGAGTTTCTCTCTTACAAGGCTGTCGGTGAGGTTAGAGGGTGATGATGATTGGGATTTTCCGACTAACGATATTCTGGTGTAGTCTGTTTTAGTAGTGTGACGAGGTTATAGAGAGCCCTGGAAAGGTGATGGGTACTATGAGTAATAAGTGCAAAACACCAACTTGCTCTGACTCCATCTCAGCATCAGCATGGTGAGTTACGCTCATCGCCTCATTGATGATTGAGAATAAGCCAGGTTTCTTTACACACCACTTTCAAGGTAAAACGAAACAAAGCACAGCTATCCACCATTAATCCTTGGTGGTCACGCGTGGTTCCAAATCTCAAAACAACCCTCAGATCCCGTCCCTTAACCATTAAGCGAATGGATGGACAAAATAGGGGACCAAAGGCATGCATGGGTCAGGGGAAGTTTCCTGCAATAACCCCCAGTCTCTTGGTCATCATGAGATAGAATTTATTTCGAGAGTCTAGCTTGGCCTCATGCAAGCTCAGGCACTCAAGACAAGACAGCACAAGAGCCACAGTTGAGTCTGCCGAGTCCAATCGGGCGAGACGACGATGTGATAGATTGTTACTCCGTACAGCACACGCAAAGCAAGCATCCCCTTACCAATACCAACAAAGCAACGCACGGAGAGCAATCGGATCTGAGGAACTCTCCCGGCTAGATCATCGTCCCATTTTTGGCCCCTATTCTCCGTCCGGTTCGTGGTTTTGTGATGGTAACTTATCTGTGCAAGTAAATTGTCGGTGGCATCACTCTTTGGGTAGCTCAGAGTCTCAAACATCGCTCAACCCTGATGTCGTCATCAATTGTTCGTCGAACAGCCAGAAGTAGATAAGCTGGTCTTAGTATTAATGAACAAAGGGTCCGTAGTAACGACGCCATCAAGAAGCACGGCTCTCGCAAAGATTTAATTTACATAGTAAGTGTTCTAAGGAGTGCCGCCAAGGAACAGGCCTTTGTCCCAGACCCGAGCCAGAGCCCCTGAGTTTTTGGTTTCATTGGATGTTTGAAAGTGTAAGCAACTCTGGCTGGCCATTGTACAAGACGAGGCTGCTTCATAGGTTGAGAGAGGTATCCGGCGAATAGAGAGATACCCGGTGGTTCGGCCTGGAGCTGTGAAGAGCTGCGGTACCTAGTAATCGACATCTAACAGTGGATCGTCTCCACCGAGTCTATTCACCGGTGGACAGCCGCTAAAAAGCTCTGAAGCCAGGTTTATAGCCAAGAGCCACGATAGCTTCACGTACATACGGTGAGCGTGCTTTGCTTCATTTTCATATCATTCGACTTGTAGATGTCAAGAACTTGAACTGTTGATCGGCTTCTCTAACTCTCACAGCTCCTCCCTACTTCAAATAGAGCATAGTATAATTGACGATAAGCTCAACTTGGGATTGTTTATCAGTGACTTGTTGGATTGCTGCATGTTCATTACCACCGACTTTCATTACTCACCTGGGATGCCTAACTAGGTAGCTCTTAGCTATTTAAACTTAAATCACTACCGTCCTAACGCCCTCATGTACAGCCAATGCTATCATGGTTCTCAACATCTAATAAATCTTTAACCCTCTTGCAGCCTCATTGCTGTACAAACTTCTTCCTTGTTCACATCCTCCACCAAGGCTGGCAGATTACATCCACCCATTTTGCCAATCCGCATTGGACTGGTCCAAGTCTATAGACGGTACCTCCAACCCAGAATCGACGCTTTACCGCTCACAAGTATACTTTTACTGTACGTTGAGTCACTAACATTGGACGGATGCTTGCTTTTCTAGGCTAAAACCTGGAACTCAGGTACTTCTCCAACCCCCTCTCTCTTCTCCCCCGTCCCCGTAATACCCTTTCCCCTGCTGGTGCTGGCCTTGGTTTCCTGCCTGGCCTGGTTTGGTTTGGCTTCGGCTCCATTGATTTTCTATCTGTGCTTCGCTTCGCTTTGCTGTACTGTGCTGTGCTGTGCTGTGCTCTGCTTTGCTTTGCTGGCTGATGCTTCATCGAGGCCCACTGCGCCGCTCGCCGTTCAGTTCTGTCACTGCCCGAGGCCTGTGCTTCTCTCTCTCTGCCTGTCTGCCTGCCTGTGCCTCTTCTCTCCGCCAGTCGCACATCAACAGGCTACTCACTCACACTTCTTGTTGTAGGCCCATCCCCTCGGCCTCCTCTTCACTCTCCACCTCCGCCCATTTGCTGCACCGCCGGCACCAATAGCCAGTACCAGCGGCGCCCAAAACGCAACGCAACGCAACTCCATACCAATCCGCTATCTACTTACCGCAAACCGTAATCCACATCTTCACCTCGACCACCTCCATCCGCCATCAACAACCCAACTCGTCCTTCTCGCATCGCCTTTCTTTTCATCTTTCGACCTACCTTGCCCGCCTCCGATTCCGACTTAATCTTCTCCGCTTCGCTTTCCTCCCCGCTCTCTCACCGTAAACGCGCCCCATCAGTCCGCCAATAGAGCTTGACCACTCTCGACCGCTTGCATTTCGCCTTGACATCGTCGAGCTCCTGCGCAGGAGCATTTGAGAGACACAATGGCGGTTGTCGCAACTATCAAGTACGTTTTATCGCAAATATACGCATCGCATCGCTTCCGCCTTCTATTGTCCGCTGAGGCCAGACCGTTCTGGTCTAGCACAATACAATACCCTAGGCACATCTGCGCATCGGCTTTGCATGCCACCTCGTCTCCTTTCCCGCCATTTGCACTGCTGTTTCTAAAGCTAACCCGTCTGTCTCCTTGATTAGGTGCGTCGTCGTCGGCGATGGTGCTGTTGGAAAGACCTGCCTTCTCATCAGCTACACGACAAACAAGTTTCCCTCCGAATATGTCCCGACTGTCTTCGATAACTACGCCGTCACGGTAATGTGAGTCTACCTGCACGCCCATCAGATCGACATCAGTCCCCCACAACGCACCCCCACCTACAACCGACGTCTGCTATCAATTTCATGGCCAAAGCACCAGTAGCATGTCCGGCCATGTATCTGCACGGCTGGCACGCGAATACTCTCACTGAGCACATCAGCGGATGGTTATAGAGGACCTGCTGACTAGTTGTAGGATTGGTGATGAGCCATACACTCTGGGTCTGTTCGATACCGCTGGTCAAGAAGATTACGACCGACTGCGGCCTCTCTCATATCCTCAAACAGATGTCTTTCTTGTTTGTTTCAGCGTCACCTCGCCTGCCTCGTTTGAAAACGTGCGTGAGAAGTGGTTCCCTGAGGTTCGCCACCACTGCCCTGGTGTCCCCTGCTTGATTGTCGGTACTCAGGTGGATTTGAGAGATGACCCTAGCGTTCGCGAGAAGCTTTCGAAGCAAAAGATGCAGCCTGTGCGAAGAGAGGATGGTGAGCGAATGGCCAAGGACTTGGGTGCAGTTAAATACGTTGAGTGCAGTGCTTTGACTCAGTACAAGCTTAAGGATGTCTTTGATGAGGTAGGTTGTCATGGGTGGAGTCTTATTCTTTCGCAAGCTCTTTCCGGACATTTGTTAATTGTGTTATACAGGCCATTGTGGCAGCTCTTGAACCTCCTGCCCCAAAGAAGAAATCCCACAAGTGCCTCGTCCTATAAACGGACAGGGGCAAACCGTGGCCACGCCACGACACCAATATCCTCCTTTCTCCCCTGGAGATGGTTGGTGAGCCAGGAACATGCTCAATAGACAGGCACGCATAGAGTTTTGTGGTTAAGATGCGGCGAAACGATATTGGATGGCCTTGCGGATGGACCGGAACTTGAGGTGTTTCACAAAGATTGGTCGTCCCATGCTTGAAGTGGACCGGAGAACGGAACGAAGCTTGGGGAGCACGAGTCTTGTTTCGTGATGAAAAGACGAAGGGTTTGAAGGGTGACGCAGGCGAGAACCTACCGCGGGGTGCTAAGTGCCACCCTTGAAGACGGGGCCTCTCGACGACGAGCCAGTCCAGTCCCATCGGCCTCTTTGTGTTTTTTTAAAGCCGGAATCTACGAAGCAGCTTATTCTTTGATCCTCCCGAGGTAGTATGAAGGACGAGGGAATGGACCTGGGAGTGCGGATGGGGGACGACAATTCATACATCCAGGCGGGAATGCTTTCATAGGACAGTTTGGCGATTGGGGTGCAATTTACATGAATGCCTTGTCTTGATTCATATTAAGTTATAGAAAATCTTGCATTTTGTCTTTTGGTCTTTGGAGGACTTATCATGCTGATTTATTTTCGAGGTGAATGGTAGCTTATGACAAAGAGTACCTACGCCGGCTAATAATGCCAAGTGGCATGACGTATTGTCTCTTCCAAGCCGACTTGAATTGATCGAAGAAAGGGTTGAAATGTAACGTCTGCCAAACGCCCTATCAAAGTAGCTTTGTGATGGATGGCAAATGCTTGGCCTCTACCGGCTCGGCGGATAGATCTGATGCCCCGATACCCCGATACCCCGGGCCGGTCTTGTGGGTGAGTACTGAGTAGTGACAGCCAAACAGTGGACACTGGCATGTAAGAGACGAGCTGCAGATATGAAATTGGGTTTTTAGATTCAAAATAGAAGTTTTCCTTGGATATTATTAAGGGCCCTGCCTACATAAGGTAGCTACGTAGTAAACATGGTGGGTGATATGTTTTCACTGCTCGATATACACTAGGTAGGTCGGTTGTCAGTCAAATACAGCATGACGTCCTTCTAATCGACAACTCTGCGCCCTTGTAGTTTCTAGTAAACATGCGGCTGAAGCGGTTGCCGAAGCGGCTCATAACGGCATGCGGGGTGTTGGTGGTTAACGAGTAGAGTTGCATTATCTCATAGTTGGTTGGCTTGAACAACGATATTGGCATATGTCTATAGGCGAAGTCGACAGTTTATTATAATGAGAAAATTGTTTGTAGAATCAATAGCAAAGACATCATGTTATGGAAAAGTCTTGGTGTTGTAGCATCAATGTAATGGAGGTGATATAAGACGGAATTAGGTGTGCTCTGTCGCGTCAACCTTCCTATCTCAACCTAGCCCCGACTCACCTGGACCCATTCCCGGCAACTGTCTTCTCAAACCCCAAAGTAAAATCATTTAGAGGCGAGTCTGCCACTGCCAAAGGTCTTGCGATTCTATGCCTGAATCGGGCAAATTACCGCCCTCTCCAACCCCAAGTCCATAAGGGCGGGGAAGAAAATGAACTGCGGGGTGGTTTTTCTTGGTGATGATTATGTCGATTGGCCAATCGGCACTCATCATATGGTCCAAAGGCTTTTGTTTTGAGACCACTTCAACTTGTGAGAGGAGAGACATCTTGTCTCGTGGGGCCGGTAGGCGGAGGCGAAAGAAGGCGGAGGATGGAGGGCGATGAGGAAATATGACTATATTAGACCTCGCTATTCTCCTCTTTCGTCTCGTCCCTCCTTCTGTTTCTTCTCTTTCGTGATCTCAAGCCAAGTTCTTGGTCGAATCAGTTGCTGCTGCTGATCATCATGAAGTTCTTGAATGTTCTCGCGTTGGCGGGGCTGGCAACAGCTTGTGCTAATGACCATGATGACAAGGAATGGACAAAGGAAGAGCTCGCCGAGCTTGAGGCGAAATGGGGTTACGAGGTATGTTATAACCCTCCAGTAGAGAGGCCTCTGCGTATCATGATAACTGTATCATGAACCATCATGAGAAGTACAACACACGCTTACACAACCTTCCTCTCAGTGGCCCTTTGCCGGCATCAACACCTTCGCCCACCTCAATCACGTAAAGTGTCTCACCGAGCCCACCGAGCCTTTCGACATTGCCATCGTCGGCGCCCCATTCGACACGGCTGTCAGCTACCGTCCTGGAGCCCGCTTCGGGCCTCGAGCCATCCGCTCCGCCTCTGCGCGCCAGACATCGATGCGCGGCTTCAACCCCCGAGCTGGTATCAATCCTTACCAGAACTGGGCCAAGATTGTCGACTGTGGTGATATCTCCATCACACCTATTGACAACAACATTGCCCGTGAGCAGATGACCCAGGCGTTCAAGCAGCTTGGTCGACGCAAGACTGTCTCGGCGCTGGCACCCAAGCCTCGGCTTGTTACTCTGGGCGGTGATCACTCTTTGGCTCTACCTGCTCTTCGAGCTCTGAATGAGATTCACGGCAAGCCTATTCAAGTTCTGCACTTTGATGGTGAGTCTTCAAACACGTCGGTCTCTGTACGAAGAGGCCACGACTAAGAATCAATCACTAACACCTCCAACCACAGCTCACCTTGACACCTGGAACCCAGCTGCCTACCCCTCGTGGTGGGGAGCCACTCACTTCACTCACGGCTCCATGTTCTGGATGGCCAACCAAGAAGGCCTCCTCTCCAACTCATCCTCGGAGCGCTCCGTCCACGCCGGTCTGCGCACCCGCCTCTCTGGCACCGACTTTGCCGACAACGAGGACGACACCAACCAGGGCTGGGTCCGCTTCACCGCCGACGACATTGACGACATTGGCACTAAGGGCATCATCGACGGCATTCTCAAGGTCCTCGGCACTGAGAACCCTGTCTACCTCTCTGTCGACATCGACGTTCTCGACCCGGCCTTTGCTCCTGGCACCGGCACCCCTGAGCCTGGTGGCTGGTCCACTCGCGAGTTCATCCGCATCTTGCGCGGTCTTGAGGGATTGAACCTCGTTGGTGCCGACGTCGTCGAGGTGTCGCCTGCTTACCAGAACGGTGGCGAGGAGACTGCCCTGGCTGCTGCCCAGGTCGTCTACGAAATCATCAGCTCCATGGTGAAGCGAGGACTTCATGATGGCGGCAAGGAGGGTAACGGTGGCAACGCTGCTGCTACTAAGGATGAGCTGTAAGAAGCTTGCGCTTGATGAGATGTGACTTATCTGTTGATGCAGATATGTTGTGGTTATGTCATGTGTTTATGAGTGATGAGAAGTGGGAAGTAACTGCATAAAGGGTCTTGGGTTTGCATGAAAAGGTTGGGTGACGGGAAACATAGAATGTATTTAACCAAAAAATGAATAAATATCTTTAAGCTACATGCCGACCTTCTAGTAGTCGTTCTATGAAGCATTTAGCCATATCTTGGTTACACGATGTTTGATTAAGTGTTGGCCAAGATACTTAGTTATTGAAACTCTTGTGGCAATGGGCATCCGGCATTGCTGTAGCAGACTATATAACTTTGACACCGATCATCACCTACCAGGATTCTGCTCATAGAAGCGTTTCAAGAAATCAAGAAATCATCTCACCAGTTAGAGGCCTCCCCTATATAACATGAAGGAGATGTTTCGATATACAACGGACACAGTTCATAGAGAGCCTCATAGTCCTATCAAGGAGATATCTTTCGGCCATATCCAACAGCGTTTAAGTGGTCATCATATCTCCACTGCCTCATAGCGGGCAAGCCAAGCTTTGTCGGCAATGCAGTCCCATAGATCGAGTGAACATGACTAGCATGACAGCTAGTCTGTGCTACAATCAACGTTTTGAGTGGAACAATCAGGAGACATCTGGTTTTGAGGCTTTTGGATCTTTAAGTGGTATATGAGGTATTAGGAATAGTGGCCCAGACGAGATAGTTCGTGGGGTATCAAGGATCGAATGTGGTGACCTGCACGGACAAGTGTTGGTGTTGTGTAGCAAACAGCCCATTTGTCCCTTGATAAGGCCATTGACCTATAGATGCTTGTGGTGGTAACGTTACGTGAAGGCTTTAAAACGAACGATGAGCAGAGCAGAGCATACGGAGTAGCAGAACTGTAACACAGGACTGACCTCCTGTCCTGCAAAGGCTCTTTAGGCAGACATCTCCTTTTTATTTGTTCTAAATGCACAAGTGTTATAAATATGAGGATATTCTAGATAGTATCCCAGGTAGTCCAGTTCTTTTTGTCCGCCACTCGCATGGCAACGCGTACAGGGGGAGTGAGTGACAAGGGTGATAGGCGAGTATTGTTAGTTGAGGGGCTCAGGTCTCGAAGAGCTTAGTTTACAAACCCGGTAGTTGGCCAAGGCGTCGTATCGTGGGAAAAGAGATGGAGCACCTAGGGATAAATGATTGCGGTTATCAGAACGATGTTTCTGTCCATGTCAAGAACTCTCTTAATGCAGCCCGAGTTGAAAAATGTATCGTAATCTTCAGCGTTAATTTCACGCGCTGGTGGAGGATTGAGAGCGGGTGGCGCGTTTGCGAAGCGCCTAAGATGCTTCCAAAAATAGTAACGATTTTATCTTTCTGAAGGCGGTTGTGTTTGAGAATGAGATGCTCCAAGCCTAGGGCCCGTGTTGATGTTTCACGGGGACTGGGGTGAAATAGATGTTACAAGGGGAGAGAATACGAATTGAATCGTCTTTTACTCGCTTGTAGAACCATGATGCGATGTACAGAAAAGTCGCCGTCGTAGCCGCCGTGGATGAATGGGCGGTTGGCTGTTTATGTGGTAGCATGACTAATAGTGAGGTGTCTTGGGTTTTCAGCGGCTATGTGATGGTTATTCACCCTCAGAGATCCTACATCTTTACTTACAGTTGCTACATGGTTTCTATTGTCGTTGTCAGGGGCCTTGTGAGCGTTTCAAGTGACACGGGCGAGTTTACTCTTTGAGCAACCTCATGCTTAGCGCGCAGAAACAGGTGGACCGTCAGACCCGCAACATAGGGGTCCAAAAAGCGAATATAGGGGAGTAAGAATTATCCGTGCTGAGGCTTGACAGACAGCTAATTAACACGCCGTAGTCAAGAGTCAAGAGTTATGTCGGTCCGTAAACAAAACAAAACTTAGTGACTATTGCATCCAATCTCATCATTACCGAACCCAAACCTTCCTTAGATATCTTAGTTTAGGTCTCCTGTTTTCAGTGGGAACTCCGTCTCCGAAACTATCTGCAAAGCAATTACAGACCCCTTTCCAGAATCTGGAGTCGCGTGGTATTTTGACCAGCAGATCCTAAGCCAAAGCTGGTTGACAGGTACCTAAGGAGGCGGCTTTTCGATGGATGGATGTTTTGCAGGGGGTTGTCTGTAACACTCCATACACGAGACCAACACCTAATATCAAACGACGAAAACGGCATCATCTCTAGTAGGTAGCTAGGTACTCTCCGAATGCATATTCGGCAGATCTTGACTCCCTAGTTCTCGTATGTACATATGCTATGCGCAGTGTCGTGTCGTGTGTTCTGAACAAATACTTGTGCCAGACCTTAAGAGACATCAACAATAATCCCTGTCAGTGTCATTAAACTATCGGAGCAACCAATTCCAACCTTGACCCCCTTTAGGTAATGGTCCCCTCGTGTCGCCCCTGATGGCCCCCTGGCTAGGCCCTACCCTTTCATGGACCTTTCCCCCAGAGCCTCCACAGAGTTTGCCAAACCCAACAGCGAAGTTATGCTGTCGCTCACACTCTCCTCTCCCAGTCCAGTTCTTTGAGCCCGCCATGAGCCTTCCACCCCCTGAAAGGAATCCTTTCCCGTCCGGTTCCTGACTGGCCCGTCGCCCCCTGGGCTTAGCCTCTAGCCGTCTTAGGCCTTAACTAGTTCAATAGCTTTTTTAGCCTCGACCGTTCGTTCATTTTGTGTGGACGTGGGTGTGTGTGCATGTGCATGGACGTTGCCGCGAGCGAGCGAGAGCGTGTCTTTTTTTTCCTTTGCTGTTCCTGGTGCTGGGGTCCTGCCTTTGAACCACCTCGCGATTCTGATTCTTTCTTTTCATCCAGTGGAGGCATTGGTATTGGCATTGGCACTGAACATCATCATAGTTGCATTCGTTAGTACTCATCAAGCTCCTTCCCGCCTAGGCTCCTTCCCTTTGATCCTTCTTTCCGTTGGTTCTCATTCCTTCCTACTTTCCTCTTGGTTGCTACTCCCTAACGTACCTGCCTTTTATTATCCTCCGCTTTTTCTTCTTCTTTTCATTATCATCATCACCATATTCTTCTTTTTGTTCTTCTTCTTTTCCTTCATTTCATATTCCTTCTCATCTTCAACTCCACCCACCCACCGATCCTCCTCTACCTCATTCCCTACCTGGTCGTCTGGCCTTTTCCTCTCCCTCCCTGGCGCCTCTTGCTCATTTAGGGCCTTGTTTTTATTACCTTGCATTATTTCCTACTACCTACAGCTAACCTAGCTCA